>CM076571.1:775031890-775209390 GCA_034641835.2 Pinus albicaulis | reverse complement strand
CTTACTACAACATTACAGAAATTTAGCTGAATAATACAAAAGCGGGATGAAGATCCCTTCTTCTAGCTTTTCGAGAGAAGGGTTGGCCCTTTTCCAAGGAAACTAGCTCAAAAACAAGGGTTGGAACCTTGCTGCAAAATCTCTATGAAAAATGACACAGTTCTTGCAAGGGACTATGCTGTAGGAGATAAGGAATAGTCTGGCATGTTTCCAAGATGTGAAATGAGCCCAAAAATCTTCCTAGTTGATCTCTCAAGAGAAGGAAGGCACCCTCTACTGAGAAACAGACCCAGAAGTGGTGCTTGGCCTCAAGCCTGGATGTGGAGAAATACAGAGAAAAGCTCTTCTCAAGGGAAGAGGTGGGATTCCTGCTCGGGAACACCCTGTGCTAAACAGCACTGCAAGCCTACTAAACAGCAAGAGGAAGCCAAGTCTAAATAGACCAAGAACAAATGATCATATCAAAAGCATGAATAACAAAGGCTCCCATCCTCTCCATATATAGCAAGTGAACCTCTTCACATTGGGTCCCATCCATATGTGCCATCAAGCTCATGCAAGTTGTCCCCACGAAAACTGTGATGTTCATCAGGGAGATTCAATGCATCTAGACAACTTTGTTGATTTGGTCAAAGTTGACTGAATCAACATGATCCCATCTCTGTTCACACCCAAGGGTGCTCAATTTAGCTACTTATTCTTCCTCCTTTCACATTAGGAGTGTTATTGATCCTTCTAAAGAGGTTAATGGGCCTCCCTACCCATTTATTCACCTACCTAGTGATAAAACAACTCTAATATTCCATTTAGCTTGAAGGCTAAATTTTTTGAATATTACAGTCCTCCCCTCCAAAATGTTGCTTGTCCTCAAAAAAATGTATAAGGAGAGCAAAATTCCTCCCCTCCTCTTCTTGTGGCCTCCTCATCAAGAGTCTCCACCACTACTCAAAATGATCTACTACAAATTTTCCCTCCAATTTTTCCTCCCAAGCATGCAAAACCATATGGCTCACATCATAGAAATTTGGAAGGTGTAAGTGGAAACCTTCTTGCTGTCCCATGGCCTCCTCAAGGCAAGAGTGATGAAAAACATGGGGAATCTTATTCCCAATGAGTGACTCCCACACCCATGCTATCATCCAAATGAAATGAGCCAATCTAGGTAGCTCAAAAAGATCCTCAACCCCTAGTTCATACAATGTGTTGGGGCCGCATGGAGAGATTGGATCCTCCCATCCAAGTGGTTTCTCTCTCCATTTATGGTAAGTATGGGGCTTCTGTTGTTCTTGGGCTGAAATGTAATGACCTCCAAGAGTGACCCAAGCTACCCCACCAAACAAATAGGCCATGAAGTGCCTCCTCCAAAAACGCAAGTTCTTCAAATGGCTCCTCCCACATGAAGAAAAGAGATGTAATTTGGAAATCATGGGCTGCCCATTTCTTCTCTTGAAACATGCATCATGAAAGGTAGGGAGAATCATAATCCCAATGGGCATCTCCAACTCATATCCCACTCTCCAAGAAAATCTCCCCATGAACATAAAAATATTAGCAATACATGGAAGAAAAAACCAATAGAAACAAGTTGTCATATGACAACCAAAAATTGGATCAAGGTCCCACACATGGAACCAGTGCATTGCATCCTTTTCTTGCATCAAATCAAAAAATAACAAGTGCTTTTCCAGCCATTTTTTTTTCTACCACAACCATTTTACAAGATATAAACATGAAAGTACAAAGTGGTGTCAATGGTGCACACAAAAAATCATGTGGCTTTCCCCACAAACCACCAATAAGATAGCCAATATCAATGCTACAAATGGCTTCAAGTACATCATCATACAATATGAAAGAATGGATAATCCTCCTTGGTACAACATGCTGCTCATATAAAGTAAAGAAGTACAAAACATAATGTGGAATTATACATTCTCCACCATGTACGTGGGACCTTGAGCTGAAATGGCTCAATTGGAAATTCTCCCTCACCTCCAAAGAGTAGGGAAGTGGCTGTGAAATCCTCTCTTTCACCATCTGGGCTATGCATCTCTCCATATGCTGAAATATATCATGCTGGATGCCCTCCCAAATAAATTCCTCTGCCAAGGAAAGATATGCATCAAAGTGCATGGAAAAGAAGTCCTCATGTGCTACATGTAGCAGCTTCTCCCTGAGCTTAGAGGCTCTAGTCAAGAAGACTCTACCATAAGAATAGATAACCACATCATCCACCATATATCCATCATCTCCATCAGGGTCATCAAGAATCATGCAAGCACCTAGATCCTTGGAGTACTCTACCAAGAGTTGAGACCTCCAATATGGATCACTCCTACTAAGAGACAGCGTTGATGATTTGCAATGTGAAGCTCCCCACATGCTGATGTCTTTTCCTTTGACATCCCCCATGCCAAATTCATCCTCCAAATTGCTGCCATGCCCATCATGCAGCTACTCATGCTCAAAAAGAAGTAGTGATCTTTGGAAGTTGGCCTCCCATGAGAAGCTCTCATCCAAAAATAATCTCTCAATCCTTGCCAATGTAAGCATGAGCGGCCTCCATCTACTCCAATGTATGGAGGATTCATTCCTTAAAGGAAGTACCCTCTGTTTCTCCAAATCCATGGAGCAGCTCCCTTGCACCATCAAGGTGCCATCCTCCATCACTGCAGCAACTTCTATCATTGCAGTACATATAATGAGAGTGGGTGGTGCTGAAAATGGGAGAGTGTCTCCCTCCTCCTTGAGTTTATCCCAAACTCTCTGTGCTGCACTAGACCCCTCCAATGCCTTCACCTCTCCAGACTCTAAGAGGGGTGAACCAAGTGGAAATATGTCTCTTACCAACTCTAGATCTGGTGGCCTCCCAGGTGGAATGCCTCCATTTAGTGAGACATCAATGTCAAGCGTAGACTGTACATATGGTTGGGAAACTGTTCCCCTGCCCTTATAGCGCAAACCAGTCTGCCTCTTCTTTGCACCAACTCTCTGAAATAGATAGGGGTGTATGCTCCTCATCAAATGATGATTTCCTTCCCCCCTACCTTCTCCTTCCATATGCAATGCTTCACAATCATGTTTTCCTTTGATTGTGCCTTGACCTCCATAAGTGAGATCCTGGGGAACTTCTTGCAATGTTACAAAAAATCCTCCTGTTGGAGCATGTGCTCCTCCTTCCTCTGCATGAGGTACTAGATATTCTCTAGATGTGATAGCGCTGTAACCCCCATCCTTCTCTTCCTCTTCAATATGAATAGCAGGTAACTGCTCAATAAGAGGATCCTCTTTTGCAAAAGGAACCTTCATGCCCTCTTGTCCAAGGTTATGAAACAAGGGTCTTGCCTCTAGCAAGGTATCATGCAAGACGTGAGCTTTTCCAATAGGTTTCTGAAGTGGTTTTGAGTTTGTAGGTCCTTCCAACTTGTGCAAAAGTTGTATTTTTCTTGGTTTGATTGTTTCATGTTTTTTATCAAACCTTTCTACCAATCTCTTAGTGAACTTTGCAAAAGAAGAAGTATTGACATTTTTTGATGAAAATGACTCAAGCATCCACCAAGCATAGGCCTTACCTTCAAAGTGCAGCACTGCAACTCTGATGGCTTCATTTTCAGAAACTTGGTGCTGCTACAAATAAGTGTGCAAATCCTCCACCAAAGCTTTGGCTGAACAAGTTGGGGATCCATCAAAGGTAGATAGAGAAAATATATCCATGTCATGTAGCTTGCTCCTGTCCATCTTGATCTTGCAAAACTCTTGGAAAGTGATATGATCTCTAAACTTTTCAGTTTGAGATTCATACTCTTGTAGAAAATTACTAAGAGTTTCCTTCCTTGGCATTTCCTCTTCTTTCATCTCTTTCATAGTAGATCTAGGCATTTGACTGCGTTGTGCATAATAGGGTGTAGCTTCCTACTCACACCTAGCATGTGCCAATCTAGATCTGGCTCTGGATTCAAACTTCTCTAGAGATTCCATCTCCTCTCTCATCTTCTTAAGATCTTCATTGATGATCTGCATAGATTTTGGAAGAAGCTTTGAGAGCCTCTCCTCCTTTCTCCCTCCATATAATGGAGTATTTTTTCTGTTCATCTCTCCTTATCTTGATAGCATCATGGCTGAGTTCCACAGGTTGAGCCAAGACTATGCTCATCACTATCATAATATGTAATATCCCCCAAAATGGGAATGCGTACAAGACAACAAGAATGGAGTAGTATAAATGAGTCATGAAATGTGTTGATAAACACATAGCCATCAAATGAATGAATCAACAGCAAAAAGAAGCACTTCTACATCCTCCCAAGTGGGGAAAATGTAGCATATAGACCCTAAAAACGTTATTTCCTGAATATTGAGTTAAAATAGGGGAAAATAATGGTTGGATCCCTTAGAATATATATTAAGGCCCTCACATACCAAAAAGAAACAGAAAAAAATCTCTTTTGATAAGTTAAACAGATCTCCCGGCCTTAAAATGACTTAAAAATAGACAAACCCCATGATTTAAGCTATACAGAAATTCCTGAGGCATGCACAACGTGATTTTAGAGGGTTTATGAAACATTATAATATGGAATCATGGATCTAGATTTTCATTGGACAATATGCTAAGAAAACAGAGATCTGACCTCTTCAATGTATTATGGAAATAACCCAGCAAGGGTTTCTTGAGAGCACAAGTACAAAAAGAGAAGATCTGAATATTCAGCACTGGAAAACACAGTCTTACTACAAAATTACAAAAATTTAGCTGAATAATACAAAAGAGGGATGAATATCCCTTCTTCTAGCATTCTGGGAGAAGGGTTGGCCCTTTTCCAAGGAAGGTAGCTCAAAAACAAGGGCTAGAACCTTGCTGCAGCAACTCTATGCAAAATGATGTAGTTCCTGCAAGGGACTACACTGTAGGAGATAAGGAATAGTCTGGCCTATTGCCAAGATGTGAAATGAGCCCAGAAATCTTCCTAGCTAATATCTCAAGAGAAGTAAGGCACCCTCTACTGAGAAACAGACCCGGAAGTGTTGTTATCAAACCTCCACTGCAACACCCTGCAACCAAGCAATATTCTGCTATAGAAATAACACTAAGGCTGGAGAATGGTGCTTGGCCTCAAGCTTGTATGTGGAGAAATACAGAGCAAAGCTCTCCCAAGAGGCCTCTCAAGGGAAGAGGTGGGATTCCCGCTCGGGAACACCCTGTGCTAAACAGCACTACAACCTTGCTAAACAGCAAGAGGAAGCCAATTCTAAACAGACCAAGATCAAATGATCACATCAAAAGCATGAATAAAAAAGGCTCCCATTCTCTCCATATATAGCAAGTGAACCTCTTCACATTGGGTCCCATCCATATGTGCCATCAAGCTCATGCAATTTGTCCCCACCAAAACTGCGATGTTCATCAAGGAGATTCAATGTATCTAGACAGCTTTGTTGATTTGGTCAAAGTTGACTGAATCAACATGATCCCATCTCTGTTCACACCCAAGGGTGCTCAAATTAGCTACTTATTCTTCCTCCTTTCGCATTAGGAGTGTTATTGATCCTTCTAAAGAGGTTAATGGGCCTCCCTACCCATTTATTCACCTACCTAGTGATAAAACAACTCTAATATTCCATTTAGCTTGAAGGCTAAATTTTTTGAATATTACAGTCCTCCCCTCCAAAATTTTGCTTGTCCTCAAGAAACTGTATAAGGAGAGAAAAATTCCTCCCCTCCTTTTCTTTTGGCCTCCTCATCAAGAGTCTCCACCACTGCTCAAAATGATCTGCTACAAATTTTCCTTCCAATGTTTCCTCCCAAGCATGCAAAACCATATGGCTCACATCATAGAAAGGTGGAAGGTGTAAGTGGAAACCTTCCTACTGTCCCATGGCCTCCTCAAGGTAGGAGTGATGAAAAAAATGGGGAATATTATTCTCAATGAGTGACTCCCACACCCATGCTATCATCGAAATGAAATGAGCCAATCTAGGTAGCTCAAAAATATCCTCAACCCCTGGTTCATACAATGTGTTGGGGCTACTGCTGTTCTTGGTCTTAAATGTAAGTATGGGGCTACTGTTGTTCTTGGTTCTCTCTCCTTTTATGGTAAGTAAGGGGCTACTGCTGTTCTTGGTCTTAAATGTAATGACCTCCAAGAGTGGCCCAAGCTACCCCACCAAACAAATAAGCCATGAAGTGCCTCCTCCAAAAACTCAAGTTCTTCAAATAGCTCCTCCCACATGAAGAAAAGAGATGTAATTTGGTAACCATGGACTACCCATTGCTTCTCCTGAAACATGCATCATGAAAGGTAGGGAGAATCATACTGCCAATGGGCATATCCAACTCATATCCCACTCTTCAAGCAAATCTCCCCATGAACATAAAAATATTAGCAATACATGGAAGAAAAAACCAATAGAAACAAGTTGTCATATGACAACCGGAAATTGGATCAAGGTCCCACACATGGAACCAATGCAGTGCGTCCTTTGCATGCATCAAATCAAACAATAACAAGTGCTTTTCCAGCCACTTGTTTTCTTCCACAACCATTTTACAAGATAGAAACATGAAAGTACAAAGTGGTGTCAATGGTGCACACCAAAAATCATGTGGCTTTCCCCACAAACCACCAATAAGATAGCCAATATCAATGCTACAAATGGCTTCAAGTACATCATCATACAATATGAAAGAAGGGATAATCCTCCTTGGTACAACATGTTGCTCATATAAAGTAAATAAGTACAAAACATAATGTGGAATTATACATTCTCCACCATGTACTTGGGACCTTGAGCTTAAATGGCTCAACTGGAAATTCTCCCTCACCTCCAAAGAGTAGGGAAGTGGTTGTGACATCCTCTCTATCACCATCCGGGCTATGCATCTCTCCATATGCTGAAATATATCATGCTGGATGCCCTCCCAAATAAACTCCTTTGCCAAGGAAATATATGCATCAAAGTGCATGGAAAAGAATTCCTCATGTGCTACATGTAGCAGCTTCTCCTTGAGCTTAGAGGCTTTAGTGAAGAAGACTCTGCCATAAGAATAGATGACCACATCATCCACCATATATCCATCATCTCCATCAGGGTCTTCAAGAATCATGCAAGCACCTAGATCCTTGGAGTACTCTACCAAGAGTTTAGACCTCCAATATGGATCAATCCTCCTAAGAGACAGCACTGATGATCTACAATGTGAAGCTCCCCACATGCTGCTGTCTTTTCCTTTGACATCCCCCATTTCCAAATTCATCCTCCAAATTGCTGCCATGTCCATCATGCAGTTGCTCATGCTCAAAAAGAAGTAGTGATCTTTGGAAGTTGGCCTCCCATGAGAAGCTCTCATCCAAAAATAATCTCTCAATCCTTTCCAATGTAAGCATGAGTGGCCTCCATCTACTCCAAAATGTATGGAGGATTCATTCCTTAAAGGAAGTACCCTCTATTTCTCCAAATCCATGGAGAAGCTCCCTTGCACCATCAAGGTGCCATCCTCCATCACTGCAGCAACTTCTGTCAGTGTAGTACATATAGTGAGAGTGGGTGGTGTTGAAAATGGGAGAGTGTCTCCCTCCTCCTTGAGTTTATCCCAAACTCTCTGTGCTGCACTAGACTCCTCTAATGCGTTCACCTCTCCGGAATCTAAGAGGGGTGAAACAAATGGCATGATGTCTCTTACCAAATCCAGATCTGGTGGCCTCCCAAGTGGAATGCCTCCATGTAGTGAGACATCAATGTCAAGAGTAGAATGTACATATGGTTGGGCAACTTTGCCCCTGCCCTTACAGCGCAAACCAGTCTGCCTCTTCTTTGCACCATCTCTCTGAAATAGATAGGGGTGTATGCTCCTCATAAAATGATGATGTCCTTCCCCCCTACCTTCTCCTTCCATTTGCAATGCTTCACAATCATGCTTTCCATTGATTGTGCCTTGACCTCCATAAGTGAGATCCTGGGGAACTTCTTGCAATGTTACAAAAAATCCTCCTGTTGGAGCATATGCTCCTCCTTCCTCTGCATGAGGTAATAGATATGCTCTAGATGTGACAGCGCTGTAACCCCCATCCTTCTCTTCCTCTTCAATATGAATAGGAGGTAACTGCTCAATAAGAGGATCCTCTTTTGCAAAAGGAACCTTCATGCCCTCTTGTCCAAGGTTATGAAACGAGGATCTTGCCTCTAGCAAGGTATCATGCAATATGTGAGCTTCTCCAATAGGTTTCTAAAGTGGTTTTGAGTTTGTAGGTCCTTCCAACTTGTGAAAATTTTTTATTTGTCTTGGTCTAATTGTTTCATGTTTTTTATCAAACCTTTCTACCAATCTCTTAGTGAACTTTGCAAAAGAAGAAGTATTGACATTTTTTGATGAAAATGACTCAAACATCCACCAAGCATAGGCCTTACCTTCAAAGTGCACGCTGCAACTCTGATGGCTTCATTTTCAGAAACTTGGTGCTGCTGCAAATAAGTGTGCTACTCCTCCACCAAAGCTTTCGCTGAACAAGTTGGGGATCCATCAAAGGTAGATGGAGAAAATCTATCCATGTCATGCAGATTGCTCCTCTCCATATTGATCTTGCAAAACTCTTGGAAAGTGATATGATCTCTAAATTTTTCAGTTTGAGATTCATACTCTTGCAGAAAATTACTAAGAGTTTCCTTTCTTGGAATTTCCTCTTCTTTCATCTCTTTCATAGTAGATCTAGGCATTTGACTGCACTGTGCATAATAGGGTGTAGCTTCTTGCTCACACCTATCATGTGCCAATCTAGATCTGGCTCTAGATTCAAACTTATCTGGAGATTCCATTTCCTCTCTCATCTTCTTAAGATCTTCATTGATGCTCTGCATAGATTTTGGAAGAAGCTTTGAGAGCCTCTCCTCCTTTCTGCCTCCACATAATGGAGTCTTCTTTCTGTTCATCTCTCCTTCTCTTGATAGCATCATAGCTGAGTTCCAAAAGCTGAGCCAAGACTATGCTCTAATACCACTGTAATATCCCAAAATGGGAATGCAGTAGTGCATAAGCACAATACTGGAGTAGCAGGGTGAAATTAAGTCATGAAATGTGTTGATAAACACATAGCGATCAAATGAATGAATCAGCAGGAAAAAGAAGCACTTCTGCATCCTCCCAAGTGACGAAAATGCAACAAATAGACCCTAAAAACATTATTTCCTGAAGATTGAATTAAAACAGGGGAAAATAATGGTTGGATCCCTTAGCATACGTATTAATGCCCTCACATACCAAAAAGAAACAAAAACAATTCTCTTTTGATAAGTTAAACAGATCTCCCGGCCTTAAAATGACTTAAAAATAGCCAAACCCCATGACTTAAGCTATACAGAAATTCCTGAGGCATGCACAACTTGATTTTAGAGGGTGCCTTCCTTATGTAATGTTGCAGTAAGATTTTTTTTTTCAGAGCTAAATATTCAGATCTGCCGAAATGAATATTTAGATCTTGAGAGATCAGCTAGGAAGATTTCTGGGCTCATTTCTGGGCTCAAGAGAAGGAAGGCACCCTCTACAGAGAAACAGACCTGGAAGTGGTGTTATCAAACCTCCACTGCAACACCCTGCAATAAAGAAATATTATGTTATAGAAATAACACTGAGGCTAGAGAATGGTGCTTGGCCTCAAGCCTAGATGTGGAGCAATACAAAGCAAATCTCTCCCAAGAGGCCTCTCAAGGGAAGAGGTGGGATTCTCGCTCAGGAACACCCTGTGCTATACAACACTGCAACCCTGCTAAATAGCAAGAGGAAGCCAAGTCTAAATAGACCAAGATCAAATTATCATATCAAAAGCATGAATAACGAAGGATCCCATCCTCTCCATATATAGCAAGTGAACCTCTTCACATTGGGTCCCATCCATATGTGCCATGAAGCTCATGCAAGTTTTCCTCCACCAAAATTTCGTTGTTCATCAAGGAGATTCAATTTATCTAGACAACTTTGTTGACTTGGTCAAAGTTTACTGAATCAACATGATCCCATCTTTGTTCACACCCAAGGGTGCTCAAATTAGCTGCTTATTCTTCCTCCTTTCACATTAGGACTGTTATTCATCCTTCTAAAGAGATTATTGGGCCTCCCTACCCATTTATTCACCTACCTAGTGATAAAACAACTCTAATATTCCATTTATCTTAAAGGCTAAATTTTTGGAATATTGCAAGGTTGCACAACACTAGGTGTGGGTAGATGTCATGGTAGAAGATTATAGTTATATCATGACGAATGATATTTGGGAGGTGGTTTTAATGCCTGAAGATAGGTCAATGGTAGATTCTAGATGGATCTACAAGATCAAGTATGTTGCAGGTGGCAGTGTGGAAAAGTACAAGGCTAGTTTCATGGAAAAAGGGTATGCACAGAAAGAAGGGATAGATTATGGAGAGACCTGCGCCCCAATTTCCAGGTACACTTCTCATTAGAGAAATTTTGAGGTCTAAAATGTGCCTCCTAAGAAAAATGTACAACCAAAATAAAATTTATAAGAAACACTAGGATTCAAGATGATGATGTCAACCATCGGGGATGATTAACCATTTTTGGGGTAAACAAGTAAAAAGATTAAAAATAATAAAATAATAAAACTACTTTTTCAACTTGTATTTTCAACTTATCTGCCTAAGGTTTTACTCAAATTTTGAGCAGGAGTACTCGTTGGATGAAAAATTTAATTCCTCATCCAAGGAGTACCCATGTTGCATACTTTTGATGGACCCTACTACACAAAAAATGAGAAATGCATGAAAAAACATGATTGCAATCACATTTTTCATGTATTTTTCATTTTGCATGCAATAGAGTCCATTAAAAGTATGCAACATGATTACTCCTTAGATGAGGATTCAAATTATGCATCCAACGAGTGTTCTCACTTGACATTTGAGTAAACCTATAGGGAGATAAGTTGAAAATATGAGTCAAAAAAGTAGTTTTTTCTTTTTCTCCCTCTAAAATTTGATGATGTAATCTAATATTATTTTATTATTTCCACTATTATTTTATAATTTCCTTAGGAGGCCCATTTTATACCTCAAAATTCCCCTAATGATCCGATTTTTTATATCCCTAGAAGCTCAAATGGTATGGGAGATTCACCAGATGGACGTGTAGACAAAATTCTTGAATGTGGCGATACAGGAAGAGGTGTATATATAATAGCTAGAGGAATTCAAGAATAATGATAGGCGTGCTCATGTGTGCATATTGATGAAATATCTATACACACTCAAGCAATCTCCCAGGGCATGGTATGGTCGGATTGACAACTACTTGCAGTATATGGGGTTCATCAAGAGTGACACATATCCCAACCTTTACTACTTGATGGTAGAGGGTGATCCATTCATCCTAGTATTGTATGTGGATGACCTCTTCTTAATAAGATCATCAGGGCTCATAGTGGACTGCAAGAGGAACCTGACAACAAAATTTGACATGAAGGAT
The DNA here is from genome assembly GCA_034641835.2 of Pinus albicaulis. Taxonomy (NCBI): domain Eukaryota; kingdom Viridiplantae; phylum Streptophyta; class Pinopsida; order Pinales; family Pinaceae; genus Pinus; species Pinus albicaulis. Next base: position 775,197,920 of record CM076571.1, on the reverse strand, counting down.
TTGGGGTTGATGCACTATTTCCTAGGATTGGAAGTGTGGCATAATAATAGAGAAATCTTCCTTGGGCAGGGAAGTTGTGCTACAAATATTCTGAAGAGGTTCAGAATGTATGATTGTAGACCCATGTCTACACCCATGATAAAAAATTGGAAGAAGATAGATGCATCAGACGACAATAATTTCAACCCCACATTGTATAGACAACTTATTGGGTCTCTCATGTATCTGGTCAACACTAGGCCAAATATTTGCTTCACAATAAATACCCTCAGTCAGTTTCTGGTAGAGCCGAAGAGGGGAAATTGGGTAGCAAGGAATATTTTGATGTATGTGCGAGGCACAATAGAGTATGGGTTGAAATATACCTGAGGGGATGACGTCAGACTATGTTGATTCACAGATGCAGATTGGGCAGGAAGTTCAATAGATAGGAGAAGTACCTTAGGGTATTTATTCAACGTTGGATCGAGGATGGTTTCATGGAACAACATGAAGAAAAAGTCAGCAACATTGAGATTTGTAGAAGCAAAGTACATGGCAACAAGCACATCCACGTGTGAGGCCATATGGCTTTAGAAGCTTCTAGTAAGCTTGTTCAGGCAGAGGATGGAGGCGACTAGTGTCTACTATGATAATCAGAGTTGCATAAATATCTCTGAGATTCCATTGTTTCATGATATGTCGAAACACATAGATATTCAGTGTCATTTCATCAGAGATCGTGTACAAAGTGGAGCAATACAGTTACAGTATGTTCCCACAGAAGAGCAGGTTGCAGATATACTCATGAAAGCTCTAGGTAGAGAAAATTTCATCTACTTTAAAGAAAATATGGGTATGGTGGAGAACCTGTTTCAGTAGTAGAGGTAGATTCTCAGTTGTAGCAACAACAGATGAGAGGGAGTTGTAGTGCAGATGCAGTGTTAGCAACAATACAACAGGGTCAGTAGCAACATAGATTCAACATATATCAAAGTTGTGTAGTAGTTGGTGGGCAGCAGCAGCTAGACATCAGCAGTGTGACAAGAGATGATTGAACGATAAAGTGTTATAGCAAGGTGTGCAACACTAGAACACATTCCTCGCTAAGAGGGATTTTTAGTTTTTTATGGCATCCAATGTGTTATAGCCACATAATTTGGTGGAGAGGTGAGAATACAAGAAATCTCCAGAACCGAGAAATCATTTATGGAAATTCCACCTAGAAGTGTCTCAATTAGAATATTAACCATTTTTTAAATATTTATTAAGTATAAACTTAAGGAATATGGTTAATTAATCAATATTAATTGATATAAGGTGAGAATAGTCTAGAAAATCACACAGACTGATCTATAAATGATCCTAGCCATTGATTAAGTTTTAATATTGGTCGTTGGTGCTCCAAAAATGGATTATAAGAGGAGATTAATGTGGTGATGGAAAATATACCAAAGCAGATACTCATTTTCTCAGGTAGTTTACTTTTCTCAGTGGCGGTAATTCAGTAGAGAAGATAGGGCCAAAGGGTGAGTAGTCGATGGTAGAGGAGGGTAGTAACATTCTAGGAAGAATTTTTCCAGTTTTGGGAAGAGGCAAAGAGAGGAAGGCCAAAATATACAGGAGTTATGTCCAAGGAGAAGGAAGCTCAGCGTGTGGCTAGGGAGGTAATTTCGAGGGCAGAAATAGCTGTGGGGTGAGAGAAAATTCTAACAATAATTTTGCAAGTGTGTTCCTCATATTAGAATTCTTGTTGTGCATCTAAATTATTGTCCTTAGAATTGATGCTGAAGAATAATAATAAAACCCTGATCTGTTGCACCAATTTACCCAAGTTTGGTTTTTGTGTGAACAATTGTCCAAAATTAAATGTGTCAAATATTTTGTGATTGTGCTAGAATTTCTCTAATTTTCGCTATTTTATTTTCCACAATATTTTTATGGTGAAAATTTCAGTTGTGATTTTATTCATTGTTTGTCATAGAAAATAATTTGCATAATTAAATTTACAGTTAGAAGAATAATTTCCAGTTGTTGCAATTGATGAATTTTTCACAATCCGTTGATAAGTTGTGCAACAACTAGATTGGTTATTGAGTTTAGGAAGATATAAGAAATGAGAGAGCTAGCATTTGATAGTGGATTTTGATAGCTAGGGTTTGATGAGAATAGTGGGTAGAGAACCTTGTTTTGTAGTTTCCTATTGATATCGAGCACAGGTGGATCTAGTCTGAATATTGTGAAACATGGTATGTCGACTCATCAGGGTGGGAGGGTGGGGCAAGGCGAGAGAGTAGAGTCTCCTTCAAGTTGGATCTTGAAAACACTTCATGGTATCAAGGTGGTCCTATGGCAATTTGGAGCTTGCATAGGGCATTAGAGCATCCATGATGTTGTAGCTGGTACAAAAGGCATTGAAGGACCTTTAGGTTGGAGCCTATAAACTAGGGCATTGGAGAATCCTCCTAGATATAGTTGGTAAAAAGGGCATTGGAGTGTCCTACTTGTTGGAGCTTGTCAATGAGGGGTTTGGAGGCTCCTTTGTAATATCCCAAAATGGAATAATGCATTGATACTGAAACACAATATAAGAACTGTAGCAAACTAAGCAATAAATCTAAATACACATCAGAATGCACAAAAATAGCTGAGCCATTTTATTATGTGGGAGGTGAAAATAAAGTACAATAGTTCTCAAAATATGAGACACTAAAGCCAAAAGGATGGCTAGAATGACCCTGAAATGATCCCATTAGAGGACCTATGTATCTGCTGAACTGCTGGAAGGTAAACTACGTTGTCCCTACTACAACTATTGGGACTACAACTGCCAGAAAGGTAGAAAGTCAGATCTAGGCAGTTTGGGAGCTCTGATGATGCTAAAACTTTAGATCCCAGCTCTATGATGGATCCCTAAGATAACCCAGAAAGGATTTCTCAGATCTGTCAATCTAAGAAAATCGCCCTCTTAGGGCTTGCACTATATAATTGCTGGGTATGCAGATCTGCTGCATGAACTTAAGAATTTATAGATGAAATGTTATACAATCAACTCAATTCAAGAAGGGCTAATCCCTTCCTTAGATCCTTGGGCTAAAATCTCAAGATCTAGCTCCTCCAATCTCCTCCACTGAAAATAGCTACTGGATGAACAATAGCTTCAAAAAACTACGTTGTAAGTGAGGGAGGCTCAATAGCCTACTGCTAGATATGTCAAATCAACTCCTAAATGGTGGAAATAATGGATATAATGTGAGGAGATGATCCCTCATATGATTTCAAACTGAAATGCTAAAAACTTCCTTCCTCCAATAGATCTACAAGACTGCACTGCACAATTCTTGAAGGGATTGCTTCTGCATGGAGGTCAAATACAATGGCCTGAATGCCAGATATAGATTTGATGCTCCTGGAAGACTGAATATGAAGAAAAAAGTGAAGGATGGATCCTCCACCGATTTCCTAGCTGGAATTCTAGAAACAACCTCTTGAAGATGGCACCAATGCCAGATGAGGAAAGAAGCTCAATATAATAAAACCTTCCCAGAGTAGGCACACAAGTCCCCCGTGGGTAAGGGTGGGATTTTCGCTCTGAAACACCGTGTGCTAAAAAACATTGCAGACTTAGCTAAACAACTAAAGCATGCATAGAAATGTCCTAAGAAAAATCCAGATCGAAACAGATCAAAGAATAATCCAAGTATCCAAATCTGCCTTCTATTGTACCTTCACCTTCATTATATATATCATGAGCCTTCCATAGCCTAGGCCCACTCCATAACTGCGTTGTACATGCGAACATAATTATCCATGGTTGACTGTGTTGTTTCTCCATGTCCTCCATCATGTTCATATGTGATGATCAACCTCTCCATCATGTGTGCATTAAATGCACTACTTCCTCCATCATGTGCTCATTAGATGCACCCTTTCTCCACTAACTTATCATAATTGATTTATGATCTTACTTTGAATGCATTATGATTTTAGTTTACCTCTTCAAGATCCTCATTATTTTACATTTAAGATTCATGATCTTATTCGACTATTTCATCCTCCATGATCTATCTCATAAATGAGACATGATCTCCATTTCTTTATCATTAATGGAGCTGCTCCACTACTCCATGATCTAGATCTAGATCTATAATATCCACATACACACATCAAAAGTGGATTTTATTCATCTTTGAGGATTATGGGTCCCTCCACCCTTTTATTTACTTAATTAATTAATTTATTAAGAACTCTAATATTCCAAATAAACATGTGAAAATTTTGGAATATTACAATCCTCCTCGACAAAATGTTGCTTGTCCTCAAACAAATACAAAAGTAGATGCTAAAGCAATTTCCCCCCCTCCAAATGGCATCCACACAAGGAAGGTCTCCCTATTTGCTGCAATGAGTTATGTATGCCTAGCACCCAAGTTGCCTCTCTAGAATGTCTAGAGTGAACTCTAACTGTGTAGCTAGATGTCCCTCATCAATCATGAAGCTCCAAGTGACAACCATAAGATGTCCAACATCCTCCATAACACATGAGATATATAAAAATATATGGTTCCTTCCACAAAAGGAAAGCTCCAACTCACAAAGTATACCTCCATCCCATGCTACATGAAGTAAAGAGAGGCTTTTCATGCCTCCATCCTTAGCCCTGTTGGCCTTGTTGGATCTAAGCATCATTCCAACATTGTTCAAAAGAAGAGATAGAGACATATAGGTAGACAAGGGTGTCAAACCATATTCTCCCAATAGTAACCAATGTAGCAATGCTCCCTTCTGCCACACCACACCATCAAAATACCAAGTATGGTGTTCATACTCTCCAAGTAAGAGCCATCGTAGGAATGATTCTTGCTGCCATCCTCCAACACTATCATGAAAAGTGGGGGAGTATGTAGGACAAAAGTCCCCCAATAAAAGCCAAAGCAACAAGATATCTTGCTGCCTCTTCACATCATCATGTGAATCATGGAGCAACAAAAACATACTAAATGACATATGGAATGTCAGATCATCCCAATACAAAAAAACTCCATTATCACATATCATTAGAGTATTATGCCATATTACAAACAATAATTAACACATAAACATGGGAGATGTCATGTGATGGAAAAACTCTCTCAACCAAAATGAACATGCCTCCTTCTACTTCATTCTATCATTGATACACAAGGCATGAGTCAAGGAAATATGAGCCATTGAGTGGTAACCATACTCACCCGAGAGAAACCAGCATAGCCATGCCTCCTTCTTCATTACATGAGTTCTTTTCAGGGCATGAATAAAAGAATTAGGAGCCTTTAGGTAGTAACCAAGCTTCTTGCTGGCCCATGACATATATCTGCAAGTGGTGATGAAACCCCTTTCTTATCATCCTCATCCACTCATCCCAATGTTGATGATGAATGATCTTCTTCTCAAACATGGTATCCTCCCATTGTATAATACCATCCTCCTCAAACTGATGAATAACTTTGAACTCCATGACATGTTTAAGTGCACCTCCAATGAGATCTCTCCATGAGATTCTCTTTTCACCAATGGCCCTCCAAAACCAATGAGGTTATGGATTTGCTGCAAGTATAAGTTTCTCTTTTAGTGGTGAGATGCTCATTGAGAAAGTGTCATCTAGAAAGGAGAAAAGAATCCTCATCTCAAGATGTCTACCATCTATCATCTTTACCTCCATTGCTTCATGAGTGAAGCTACGTTCAGAATGCTCCAAGAATAATGGGTCCCTCTTATCATCACTACTGCTAAGTGATAGCGTTGTAGATCTACATGGTGATACATATGTTTTATCATGGCAAGGCACAATGCTGAACTCATAACCAACCATTGTACATAGGATCACGCTCATCCCATCTTCTGAAACTCTACACTTCAACTCAAAGGGTTGAATGTTTCTAAAAAATTATGAACTAGGATAGCTATTCATCTCCTCCTTGATTAGATCAAGGGTCCTATGCACTGTGATATGTTGTTGCTTCAAATCAACATGTTGTTCTAACCCTTGGTTATGCATTGGCCCTGATGGCATGTCCCCATAAGTTTCAATAAGAGGTTTCGAAACAATATGAGATGGAAATGGATGCATACCTTGGATCAACTAATATTTGGGAACCTCTTGCAAGACCACAAGAGTTCCTCCAACCAAGAAAATGGTGTCTCCAACTGCTAGTAAGAGTGATGGTTGATATTGTATCAAGGTACCAGTGTTGGAATCTACATCTTCTTCCTCATGCATCTCTTGAATCATGCATGGGACTCTATGTGTCAAGAGCTTAAGACTATCTTGCAAATATGCAAGTGTCTCTCCTCTGGATACAAGTACTTCTGAAACTGGTGGTGAATGTACTGACTCTTTGTACAGAGTGACAAGATTTACATCCTCCTTTGTTTCCTTAGGAAATGTCTCTATGTGACATATCTCTATTTTTCTCCAATCAAACTTCTTTCTCAACTTGTGAAAGCAATCTGAATATTTAGTCACCTTTGCATGCTTCATGTGACCAAACCACCAATCATTGGCTTCACCTAGAAGATGAAGTGTTGCAATCTAGACAACCTCTTTTTCAGCTACAAGATGTAGCCTGAAAAATGCATCTAATTCTTTCCTCTAAGCCTTAACAGTGCTTGAGGAAGATCCATCAAATGTAGGCAAATAGAATCTATTGTGCCTATTTTATTGCTGCTATAGGATCTTCTTTCTTCCTTGATTTTGAAGAATTTTTGGAGAGTTAGATTCTCCTTGAATGCTCTAGACTGTGCTTTGTACTCTTCAAGATATAAACTGAGAGTCTCATGAGTCTCAAGTTCTCTTCTTTCTTCATTTCTATACTATTCACCTTCTTCAAAGAAATTTGGCATAGTAGATCTATGAGAAGATCTATGATTCTCCAGTTTTCTTTGTTACTGATAGGAAGTGCTTGGATCTTCCTCATCAAATATTCTTCTTGGATCCTCCCTTTTCCTTTCCTTATTCATTTGATTTACCTCCTTGGAGAGATCTTGAGGGATCTAACAAGAAGCATCGAAAAACTACAATACTCCTTCATGATAGATCTCTTCTATCTGCTTCTTATTTTGATGCAAAAGATTAAGTGTCCACAAGCTAAGCCAAAGATCATGCTCTGATACCGGTTTAATATCCCAAAATGGAATAATGCATTGATAATGAAAAATAATATAAGAACTTCAACAAAGTAAACAATAAATATAAATACACATCAAAATGCACAGAAATAGCTGAGCCATTTTATTATGCGAGAGGTGAAAAGAAAGTACAACAGTGCTCAAAATATGAGACACTCAAGCCAAAAGGATGGCCTAGAATGACCCTGAAGTGATCCCACAAGAGGGATTACGTAACTGCTGAGCTGCTGGAAGGTAAACTATGATCTCCCTGATGCAACTGTTGGGACTACAACTACCAGAAAGGTAGAAAGTCGGATCTAGGTAGTTTGGGAGCTCTGATGATGTTGAAAATTTAGATCTGGGCTCTATGAAGGATCCCCAAGATAACCCAAAAAGGATTTCTCAGATATGTTAATCTAAGAAAATCACCCCCTTAGGGCTTGCATTATATAGCTGCTCGGTATGAAGATCTGCTGCATGAACTGAAGAATATATGGCTTCAATTTTATACACTCAGCTCAATGCAAGAAGGGTCAATCCCTTCCCTTGATCCTTGGGATAAAAGCTCAAGATCTAGCTCCTCCAATCTCCTCCACTAAAAATATTTGTTGGATGAGCAATAGCTTTAGAAAAATGTGTTGTAAGAGAGGGAGGCTCAATAGCCTGCTGCTATATATGTCAAATCAGCTCCCAAATGGTGGAAACAATGGATACAATATGAGGAGATGATCCCTCACAGGATTTCTAGCTGAAATGATGAAAAATTCCTTCCTCCAATAGATCTACAAGACCGCACTGCGCAATCCTTGAAGGGACTGTTTTTGCATGGAGGTAAAATACAATGGCCTGAATGCCGGATATAGATCTAATGCTACTGGAAGAATTAATATTAAGAACAAAGTGAAGGATGGATCCTTCATCGGTTTCCTAGCTGGAATGCTAGAAACAACCTCCTGAAGATGGCACCAATGCCAGATGAGGAAAGCAGCTCAATAGAAAACCTTGCCAGAGTAGGCACACAAGTCCCCCGTGGGTAAGGGTGGGATTTCTGCTCAGAAACACCCTGTGCTAAACAACACTGCAAACTTAGCTAAACAACTCAATCATGCATAGAAATGTCGTAAGAAAAATCCAGATCTAATTAGATCAAATAATAATCCAAGTATCCAAATCTACCTTCTATTGTGCCTTCACCTTCATTATATAGATCATGAGCCTTCCATAGCCTAAGCCCACTCCATAACTGTGTTGTACATGTGGACATAAGTCTTCATGGTTGAATGTGTTGTTTCTCCATGTGCTCCATCATGTTCACATGTGATGATCAACCTCTCCATCATGTGTGCATTAAATGCACTACTTCCTCCATCATGTGGTCATTAGATGCACCCTTTCTCCACTAACTTATCATAATTGCTTTATGATCTTACTTTGAATGCATTATGATTTTAGTTGACCTCTTCAAGATCCTCATTATTTTACATTTAAGATCCATGATCTTATTTGACTGTTTCATCCTCCATGATCTATCTCATAAATGATACATGATCTCCATTTCTTTATCATTAATGGAGCTGCTCCACTACTCCATGATTTAGATCTAGATCTAGAATATCCACATACACACATCAAAAGTGGATTTTATTCATCTTGGAGGATTATGGGTCCCTCCACCCTTTTATTTACTTAATTAATTAAGTTATTAAGAACTTTAATATTCCAAATAAACATGTGAAAATTTTGGAATATTACATCCTTCAATTGGAGCTAAAAATTTGATGTAATTGTTGAAATATAAATATTAATAAGCGTTTGGTGGTTTTTTTCCTGGAAAGTTTTCCACCTAAAACTCTCTATGTCTATTATCTTGTTATTGTGCATTGTTGAATGGTGTTGATTATTTTTTATGTGCTATTGATTCATGTGGATGAAATGATAATGATAATCAATTCTCTGTGAAGTTAAAAATACTAATTGATAAGAAATATTGATTCACCTGCCTCTCTCATTATTTCCAACAATTGGTATCAGAGTAGGTTCCTTTAGTAGCAACTTAACAAATCGAAGGCGGATAGTAGAATACATATATGGGAAAATCAAAGAAGAAAATTGCCAAGCATTCAAAGGAAGTTCCAGGTATTTAAATAATTTCAGACTTATTACCACTGACAAAGAAAATGACATAGGAAGAGTGTTATTTGTGGCAAGGGATAACGAGAAGGAAGCTACTAAAGAAGAAGATGAAGAGATGAATGAGATCCAATTTCAAAATGAAATTTTCAGAGTTATAAAGGAGCTTAAGGTTGAAAAATAAAACGTCAAACTTCTAGAAGCCTAACTGAAGATATCAAAAGAACATGCTAGAAGCCTCAATAAGAATAATGAAGAATTAAAGGAGATCATAATCAACCTTAAAGTGAAACTGGAAGAAGCCATAAAAGTTGAAGAATCACTTAGAAGATAACTTGAAGAAAGTAACAAAAAATGGAAGAGAACAAAAAGGGAAAATCACACACTGAAGGAAGAAGTTTTTCTTTTGAATCTCCAAGTGCGGGAAGCAGAAAGGAAAGAGAAAGACATTGAAAGACAACTAAAATTATCTGGTCAAAGTTACATATCTGGATTCGATAAAAAACAAAATTAATTAGATGCATATTCAACATAAATTAGCAGGATTAAAAAAAAAATGAAAGGAATAAGGAAAAAATACAAGTCCTTAACAGAGAAGTAGAAAAGGTAATTCTTCTAAATCTACAAGTAGAAGAAGTAGAAGAAAGAAGAAAATTCTTGAAAGGCATATTTCAAGAAGACTTTGCCCAAAAGCAAGGGGAACTTGACACAAACCTTACTAAAATCAATAAATGCAAGGTACAATAAGAGGAACAATTGGATGTTATTGAAAAGAAAGCTCAAGAATTGGCTCAATTCAAGGTGAAGGAAAAAGAAGCAGGTAAATCCCCATGTGACGAAGGTACAAGCTCCAAGTCCCCGCAAAGAAATATTGATAAGAATATTGGAAATAGGATCTCTTAGAGGAAAAATAAAAATGAAGGACAAAACAAGATTAAAAATAGTGTAACTCCAAGGAATAATGTTGAATAAATCAAGAACAATGATCAACAAAGGATTGTACCACCTCCAAGGAATAATGAATACAGAAGATCATCCAAACAAGATAACTCATCTAGGTACACTAATTTTTTTAATGTATATTTTTTTCAAGTGCTAAATTTGGACATATGGCTATAGATTGTAAAGCTTATGACAAGTATAGTTATCAAGGGAATTATCAAAACCCTAGAAGTAATGTTGCAGGAATGCAAGACAGGTTCACGATGACTTTGATAGCAAAAACTATATTTCATTTGTCCAATCATTCAGGCCCAACATTGAATGCTACAAAATTCTTAACTATGAACATATAACACATGATTGTAGGTATAGTATGAAATCCTTGATGATTTACAACCCTAATATAAGGTACAGGAAAGTCTAGAGAAGAAAACGGATGCAAGAAGACCAAAAAAATGAGAAAGTCTCAGTCGTTATTCTTTTAGGTTTTGTAAAGGAAAAAGGGCCATGATGAATCTCCGAAGGAAGATGTTGAATTTCAGGATCATTCGACCGAAGAGCTGGGTCACACACTGCTCTAAAGATTCCACATGTTGACTCATTGTCTTGTGAACATTAATATGGGGGTACTATGCAAAGTAGTTGCACATTTGAATATCTATCATTGATAGGTTGAAAGTTGGTAGATATGAAGAATCATTATATGCGGTTTCAATGTAACTATTTTGGTAGGCAAAGTTGATCCATATTGATAGGTAGAATAAGTAGCGGCAATACGTATGAAGCATAAAATGATAGGGGGAGATATTTTGTTTATTATAGTAAGCATTGAGGAAGGAATTTCGAATATGAAAGGAATCTTGTAGGAAGATAAAGTAATTCATGTTTTCAAGGGGAACATAGTTAGGTTACAGGTACACATTAAACAGGCATACTGTCAAGGGGGGGCACCCTTTTCCATTGATGTAAAAGGGGGAGAGAAATCAGGAGAATAAAATCAAGGCATAAAGTCAGGGGGAGCTTTACTCGCAAAAAGAGTATGTGTTTCCATCAATGAAAAAGGGGGATATTGTTGAATGATCTTGTCATTGATGTCAACCTTGGAGTTTGATTTTGATGAAAAACCTGTCAATGATGTCAAAATATTAATGAATGCTATTAATATTTTTCTGAATTACATCAAGTTGGAATATCCATTGAAGGATGGTTTGAAACCCTAGCTCTAGGGTTTGGGTTCCCCGGACTAAGGACATACCCCACACTTGTTTAAGGGTCTTTGAAGAAACATATCACTGATTTTACTTGGAGATCCTCGTCATTGGGTTCTCCTCATCAAGTTGTTTCCAGTAGTATGTGGCATGCCCGAGAAGGCTCCTGATTTGAGAGATATTTGTGTTTGAAGTTGAAGACCCAAATTCATGGGCTAAAACCCCAAGCATGGTGACATGGAACGCTACCATAGGCCATATCATTATTTAATTTAAATATGGAGGTTTTTTCATCTAGAGAGTGTCTAAATTACTTCATAAGAGGACCTCAAGTGACATTTTGAATTTACGTAGAGTAATGAAACTTATTAAATATCTACAAGGGCAACCGACATCACTGCTTATGCTCTAAGATATTAAAATTCATATAATTAAGTGATGGTCCTCCCTCCAATGACTATATTTTTAATGTCATCTTCTATGCATAAAAAAAACAATCTAACGACATTCATTATCCATAAAAAAATGAACAAAAAAAGAAATGAGCTTTCTGATGTGATTGAGGTTTGAATTCATTACTCATCCTCTCTAGAGAGATAGATAGATTAGATGAGGGTTTTTAGATTTTTTATTTTTATTGGTTTTGGGTTTGTTTGGGCACTTCCTCTTACAGGTAGAGGACCAAAATGTTTGGTTTATTCAATTACCGAGAAAAACTTCTATTCGACCCCTCTAGGGCATCAATTCCAAAGAAGATATCTATAAGTATTGGCCAATGAATATTGTTCTTACCAGACTACAAGTATCTCGGTCTTAAAAATCATATTTTGTTAAATAATTTCAAAATTATTGAGCTCCTTCTTAAGCAAACCTGTGGCAGATACTTAGGAAAAAAATACAACATTCATTTGTGAATCCCTAAAGTGAATTAAGCAAAGAATATTGAAGGAAGTCCCTTTGTTTTTGGCCTTGAATTTGGTGGTTCTATTGTAGGAAAATTCACACACGATATAACTGGAATTTTTGGCCTTATACATCATCTTCTGCAGTTTGATTGGTAAGTCTTCATCTCATTAGTTCGACCTCTAAGTAGGGCTTCACTTATACCACAAAGACCTCTATACAGGACACCATTCAAGTCTTAAAAGGATGTGACATTTTTCTTAAGTATTTTTTGTTGCATAAGGTTGCTTCTCATAAGTTTAGAGATATTGTTAAGGACTCATATCCATTTTCTTTAAGGTGAATCACCATTATCCATAGCCTTATCTCTATTTACATACATAAATGCAATTAAGGCTTACAAAAATGTCTAGTTCAAATGTCTATCACTCATAAGTGATATGTATACAATTGTTCCAACACTTTTCAAAAGAAATGAATCCGACTTTATTAGAGTCGACTTTTAGTAGTCCCGAAGCAAATATTGCACCACATATATGAAGTCTAGCATGTTGGATTAAAAATTATAGAATGTGAGTGAGGTAGTTGAACATTGAATTCCCTATTCATGAATAGAGTGCATTGAAGAAAATATAAAGTGAAATGACACCACATATGGGACAAGGGCTTACCAGAAGTTGAATTTAACGTAATATGTGGCTTATTGAAGTTTGTGGATGCAAAAGTGTTACTCATGTTAACTATACACCAAACCATATCAGATTGACACCATAATAGTTTCAAGCTTATGTTGAAGTCAATTTTAACCTTGGATACAAATGATGTGAATGTGGTCAATAAAGAATGTATACAATATAGAGGGCCCACTTGGTAAGATAAGTATATCATTTTATACTTTAATTTTAAATGTTTACCTTGTCGCATAAATAGAATTTGTGGAAGGTTAATGACATAATTTGGAAAGTCATTTGGAATGAATCTGAAAATAATCATGATATAGATCTTGGGGGAGGCCCCCAAGATCTAAAAATTCGAATGGATCTTGGGGGGCATGCCCCCAAGATCTGAAAAATTGAAATTCCAAAAGAAAGGAGTTGGGAAAAAACAGTAAACAAAACCACCAAGAAATGTTTTATTAAAAGAGAGAATAGCTGTAAAAGTTACATTGTGGTGGACAATTTGTCCTTTTACAAGATGCGACTTGTTACTTATAACACTTTTTAGTTACAATACCACAGGTAAATTCCATGGGTGGGTAAATAGCATGGGTCAATTTCACTTACAATACCATGGGTAAATTCCATGGGTGGATAAATACCATAAGAGGATGAATACCATGGGTGGAAGCCACTTACAATACCATGTGTAAATTCCATGGGTGGATAAATACCATGGGTAGATGCCACTTTCCATTTAGATCATTCCTCCCTCCTTAAGAAGCAATGGTCCCCATTTCATGGAGTTCCCACCTGAGAAGCCTTTTTTGAATATGAAGGGCCACTGAAGAAAAGGGTTTTGTGTGGTTAACCCATAACCATGATGAAGGAAGATCCGAAGATAGAGATACCTTGTAATGGTTGTGACCAACTATGATATTGATAGTGTACAACCTAGATATCAATGAAGCATGGGTTTTTGGATGACCCATAACCATGAAAAATAAATACTTGAGGATAGAGATACCATGTAATTCTTGTGACCGTGAGACTAACAGTGTGCAACCTAGCAAATGGACTTTGATGACAAGGATTTTGTGCGGTTGACCCATAATCGTGATGTTGACTATTAATAATGTAGTAGGTTCCTACATAGCCTAGGGTGGGAGGGAACGTCTCCAAAGAACCCAAGCTAGATGTTGCTATGTTGAAGCTGATGAATGTGAAGCAGGTGCCTAATAAAGCAGGGTGAGAGGGCATGTCTCCAAAGGGAACCCACTCTAAATGTTTCCTCAGATATAAAAAATGGACATAACTTGGTCAATATAACCTAGAATATTTATTATAACCTTTTTTTGGAAATATAATGACCATTTTCCATCTTCCCATGTGATTTAAATCCTTATCTGGACACTCTAGAAACTCAGATTCACGTTGCAACTATCCTACCATCACAAAAGTCCTAAAAAATTGTTTATTTTAAATCAGCAATATCTCCCTCATCTGAACTCTGATGTGACCAATTTTTTTTTAATTGGGTATTTTTCAAGAGGAGCTCAGATATGCAATCCATTTTTTGAAATTTTGCATAAAAAACTAAAAAAAAAAATGATAGGATAGTCGTCGTCCACGAATTGTCATCGAAATTTTTTTTTGTAACAAAGTTGATTTTAAATCAGTGATATCTTCCTCCTCTCGACTCTGATTCGACCATTTTTTTTTTAATTTGGGTATTGTTTCGCAAGGAATCCAAATCTGTCATTTTTTGTAATTTTTGCACCAAAATTTTTAGATATGATCTGAAAAAGCGCTGCCTAAAAAAATTCCAGCAAAAAATGAAAAAAAAAATCTTCTCGTTTTTCCCAAGAAAGTGCTCCATGGAGGTCATAGCGCATGCATGAATTTGTTGAATATTGCTGAAAAAAATTGAAACTAAAATATGCATCAAACCCTCATTCCCATGGATTCATAACCTAAATCTAATACTACTAATTTGGATCTTGGGGGGAGGCCCAAGATCTAAAATTTGAAATGGATCTTGGGGAGGGAGGCCCCCAAGATCTGAAAAATTGAAATGACAGAAGAAAAGAGTTGGGAAAAAATAGTAAACAAAATCACCAAGAAATTTTTTATTAAAATAGATAAAATTGTAAAAGTTACATTGTGGTGGGGAACTTGTCCTTCTACAAGATGTGACTTGTTACTTATATAATTTTTTATTTACAATACCACAGGTAAATTCCATGGGTGGGTAAATAGCATGGGTGAGTGAACACCATCGGTAGATGTCACTTACAATACCATAGGTAAATTCCATGGGTGGATGAATAACATGGGAGGATGAATACCATGGGTGGAAGACACTTACAATACCATGTGTAAATTCCATGGGTGGATAATACCATGGGTAGATGCCACTTTCCATTCGTATCAAATTAATTTTTCAAACATTTAATTCAATACATAGATATATTGGTTAACTAGGTCATTATTAATTCAATTAAAATATGTAGGAAGCCTGGAAATTGTGGCTTAGAGACAGATCTTGTTGAAGTGACTATAGTGACCCTAGAAAGGTTATGACAGCTTTATGTATGGAAGTTATAGAGTAGAGGATTTGATGTCTTGATAAACATCGTCAGAGTTGATTAAAATGGGGTACTTGGAAAAATTGGGTATGCTATAGCAGCAAAAATGTTGGTAAGGCTATAACAGTGTTGTGAAGTGATCATAATTGATATTGAGTTTGAACATAATGAGTTTATCAACAACTACGGTTCCATGTGAAGATTGAGAATAAGCATAGTTGTTTGTTGAAAAATTGTGAAATAGCCATATTACTATTGAGTTTGAGCATAATTGAGCAGTCAGGCTTCCAAGGTTTGAAAATGGATTTTGACAACTAGGGTTCGATAAGCAGAGTCAGAAGATATTCATGTTTTTTAGTTTCCTTATTGATATCAAGCACAAGTGGATCTAATCTGAAAATTGTGAAACTTGGTTCCTGATATGATCAAGGTGGTAGAGTGGTGCAAGGAAGGAGAGTGGAGTCTCCTTTAGTTTGGATCTTGAGAACACTCCAAGGCGATAGGGTGGTGTTCAGGAAGTTTTGATCCTTCACAAGGGGTTGGAACATCTGTCCAATTCCATCTAGTACATAGGTTGTTGGAGCACCTTCGAGATGGAGCCTATAAACTAGGGTGTTGGAGCGTCCTCCCAGTTGCAGTTGGTAAACAAGGAATTGGAGTGTCCTATAGGTTGGAGCGTGTAAATCATGGGGTTGGAGACTCCTTCATTTGGAGCTAAAAACTTTATGTAATGGTTTTAAAGACAAATATTAAGAATTTTTCAGTGGTTTTTGTCCCGAAGGGGTTTCCACCTAAAAATATCTATGTCTACTATCTTATTATTGTGCATTTTTTAATGGTGGTTTTTACTATTTATAAGCTATTGATTCATGTTGATGACTTGAAAAATTTTAGGGGCTAATATTCACAAGTGCTCTAATTTTCCATGGTTTTTCCAAAAAATGATTCGCTAATTTCCATTTTTTTCTAAAATGATTCGCCCAAATTTTATATAGTAAAATTATTTGACCTTAAATATCACGAAAATTGTATATAGAGACTACCTAAAATTATTAGAAATTTGAATATTTTTGCAAAAAAATCACTTAAAATTATAGAGATTGGATATTATGGACTAGTGAGATTCGCCAAGGTTTCTGAAATTCATCTTTAAAATTATCCCAAGTTGATGAAATTATATTGATAATAAATGCTTTGTGAAGTTAAAAATACTAATTGATAAGAAATTTTGATTCACCCCCCTCTCAGTATTTCCAACAGTTATCATTTGGTTGGACCACAAATATAAAGTTCGGTAGTGTTAAACAAGCACTAGCCGAACCATCATTTGACTATGTATGAATAATAATATTCCAAAAGTTAACTAGTGGGTAGAACCACTTTTCCATGGGGATAAGTTTTTATTGGGTTGCGATATAATTCATTTTTATGGTTAAAACCAAATCTACAACATAATAATTAGTTTGGATTTGGTTTGAAAGGTGGTTAGTTGTAATCAACATTACAATATTAAAATGTTTCAACCCTAACAACGATTGGCCACCATGTCAAGTTTTATATGGGATACAATGGTTTACAATTTAACATAATATGTTAATAGGCCCACATGCCTATAATTTCGAGCTTTAAAATATTTGAAAAATATTTGCATATGAATATGGACGAAATCCAGTGGGTTCCACCCCCAGTTTGTTGGCCCACAATGATTTTAAATATTAAAATTATTTCACAGTGCCACAGTACTGAGTCCTAAATTTTTAACAGAGTGGAGACCTTTTGGAGTACCGTTTAAGCTTGCAAAGATTTTGTAAAAAGGTGTTTGGAGCTCCAAATTTGTAGCAATCGAATGAGTCTTTGGTGGGATTTTGGAGGTCACTTCCTCGTAACAAAGAGGTCTATTTCGATTTAGGTTTTTGAAGGTTTTTTTTTGTATTTTATTTCAATTTTAGACAGAGAGTTTTGAGCCTAGTTTTTCACAACAAGAAGGGAGAAAGTGTTTTATGATCATCACTACCTTAGTTTTAGTTTATAGGCTTCATTTAGCATATTTAAGGCATTTTGTTGATGTAAAAAAGTGAATTGAAGCTTAGCATGTGATTAATAAAAGAGGTCACTCCCTTGGAGACAGGACCAGAGATGTTGTCCACACTAATGAACTCCATTCTCAATTGGTTATTATTATTGTCTTCTCTCTTCTGGACCTTCTCCATTTCTTTTAATTCCATATTCAATGAATTTATTCATGCTCGATTTAAGCTTATTTTTGGCTTAAGTTAAGTTCATTCACACTTGAAAATTTTAACTAACCAAGTCACTTTAGCGATCTTAAATCAAGTAGTATCAAAGCGGGACTGATAGTTAGTTTGTGAGTTAGTATGATAACCAGGAGTATATTCAAGCAAGCCGAAGAAACACTTATTGAATGCAATCCAGAAATTGGACTGAGAAGATTCCCTCGAAGAGAAGATATGGCTTCACAATGATATATCCCTTTCAGGTCATGTGAATAGTCCCTTGATGCTTTTATGATAATGAAGGCAACGATGGAGGAAATATATCATTATTGGAAGAAGCTGGAAAAGAGTGACAAATCCAAAGATGAGAAAGAGGGACCATCAAGTCAAGCCATAAAAAATGAAATTGGTGTTTATCCTCAATCGCAAAATTCTCCAAAGGACTAAAAACAACATATTAAAAGTGATGGCACATCTTCGTCTAGAAATAATAAAGAATGCAAAATATTAGTGGGAAAAATAAAGATGGATTATCCTTAGCATGCATGCACCAAATACAACAATCCAAGGTATAATAAAGCTAATTTTTCCAATGTTCCTTTTGATTATAAGGAGATTAATAATTTTTTTCTATAGGAAAACATGCACATTTTGTGAGTTGAATAGCCATACTAGTGTTTCCAAGTGTTGGAAAAGAATGATTTGTACAGGAAAATCATGGCCACCAATAAGGGGGTAAAGCATGAATAAAAACTTCCAAGTCCTCATGGCAAGAAGGAATATGTAATACCATCTTACTTACACTACAAGAAAAAAGGTTGTTGAAAATTGTAGCTAGGTTCAGTCTTCATAAATGTATTTGAGTCATAATGAAATGTATTTATCAAAAGAAAGAAAAAGAAATTATTATTATTATGACTTATTAAAGCATGGGTTTCATGCCTAGGTCATCATGTTTTAGGTCAAATTCCCCATTGAGGACTTTTAGGGTTTATATTGGGTCATTAGAGTCATTGTTTGTTTAAAGAGACCATTCTTGGGGTTTTGAATCATGTAATAAGAATTATTATTGATTCAAATAAGTCTTTTGTCACCTCCACACCAAGTCGTCCCTTACCTAATCAAGTCGGTCTACATGATGGTAAGTAGAACCCTAGAAAAGGCTATATATATAGTGTATTTCAATTCATTTGGAGAACTCATTCTCACAAGTTCGAAGTTCCAAGAAGAAGCAATAGAAAAGTTCAAAATTCCAAGAGAAGAAGAAGAATTGTAGGAGAAGGACAAGATAGAATTTTTGGGCTATCTCTCTCTCACTCATAGGAATTTACTGGGCTACTGCTAAGGTATAAGTGTTACTACAACTAGGTCGAATTTCTAATGATGGACAGGTCGAATTTATGTTGTTGCTTCTAGGTCAAAATGTTGCTTATAGGTCAAAATGCTGCTAGGTTGAAGTGCTACTCCAAATTCGAAGTGGTGCTTCAAGCTTAAAGTGCTACATCTAGGTCGAAATTCAGTTGTTGCTTCCAAGTCGAAGTTGTTGCTATAAGGTCAAAGTTCTAGGTCAAAGTTGTTGCTGGAAGGTTATCATTTGCAGAAGAAGGGAAGTGTTGACTTGGTGATTGGAGGAATTCTGTGTCTGGGTCAAAGATTCTTGGATTATCTCATGAAACTATTGAAGGAAGAGTTCTTGACTGGGTTTTCCCCTAGATAGGGGTTTTCCCCTAGTTGTTTGCTTACATCTAGTGTCTTTGATCTTCGTGTTATGGTTTTGGTAATTGCTTGATGAACTAAGATAAAAATAAGAATACAATAATGTTAATAAGAACATAATAATATGACAAGTAATTATCAAGATAAGGAAAATATTCCTTCCTTTCTAATTTTCTAACATGGTTTCAAAGCTAAGGTGAAGAAGAAGGAAAAAGGTAGCTTGAAGATCTATTGAAGGAGAATAAGGAAATATCAAGAAGTTGAATAAGGGCCTTCAAGGGGGATCATATAAGCCCACTATATTCAAGAACCATGTCTAACTCATTGAAGGAAGAAAAAAAATTAGAAGGAGCCTCCAATTACAAGGCATGGAAAAAGGATAGATCTCATCCTCAAGAAGAATAAAGTCTTGGATCTAGTCAAAGGAAAAAGAAGCCTACAGATGAATCGAGTGAAACAGAGAAAGAAAAGTTTAGAGAAACATAAATATTCGACATGAGCCTAATAGTGGATGGAATAAAGGATAATCTCATCCCATATATATCCAACATAGATTTTGCTAAAGAGATTTGGAAGGATACTCCTACATTCAAGAATGCATGTAGTCAAGAAGAAGTCAACATATCTTTAGTAAGCAACAAGGAGAGTAAAGAAGAGATATGGATCAAGAAAAAATTGCTAATTAAGGTTCACTAAAGAAGAAAAATATGGAAGGATCCAAGCCCTATTTTCTAGGGACTCTATCCCTTATATAGCCTTCTACTCTAAGTTTTAAATTATTTTCCTTTATGTTTTGAATTCTAGTACTTATAGGTCTAACATGATTTGGAAAAAAAAAATTGAATTGTTTTAAGCCGTAGGTATCCCTAGAGATTGGATTGAGAGGAATCCCTCACCACTTTTCAAAGATAAGTACCTTGTTCTTTGTATTATCCTTTTATATTCAGTTTCCTTCTCTTATCTAGATAATTTTGTATTAAATACTAATAACATTTCTTTTCATATTTTCCTTGTTTAGGAAAGGATGGATAAATACTCAAGGGCTATGGAGAAGATCTCACAAGACTGAGAATAATATAATCTCTATTATAATTTATGTCCTATAAGGTTTTTCTAACTCAAAGGTATGTCTATAAGCTTTGTTCTCTTCATGATAAAGGTACATTCATTCATTCTAATAAATATTATTTACATTTATAAAAAAAATTATGTTTAGTACCATTGAATCATAAAGATTCTTAGCTAGGTGATTAATCATTGGATTGAATCTACCCTCTTTGTACATTTTATCATTCTTGCGGAACCCTAAAAAGGTTCTTCGTAAAACCCTAACCTAAGGGTGTGTCAGTATTGTTTATGAAACCCTGGTCTTCTTAGGGATACATTAGGGGAATTTTGAGGTCTAAAATGGGCCTCCTAAGAAAACTGTACAACCAAAATAAACTTTATAAGAACCAATATGATTCAAGCTAATGATGTCAACCATGGGGGATGATTCACCATTTTTGGAGTAAAAAAGTAAAAATATTAAAAAATAATAAAATAATAAAACTACTTTTTCAACTCATATTTTCATCTTATATCCTTAATTTTTTACTCAAATTTCGAGTGGGATTACTCTTTGGATGAAAAAATTAATTCCTCATCCAAGAAGTACCCATGTTGCATACTTTCGATGGACCCTGCTACAAGAAAAATGAGAAATACATGGAAAAAATGTTATTGCAATCACATTTTTCATGTATTACTCATTTTTCATGTAGCAAGGTCGATCAAAAGTATGCAACATGGGTAATCCTTGGATGAGGAATCAAATACTATATCCCACGAGTGTTTCCACTCGAAATTTGAGTAAACCCATAGGGAGATAAGTTGCAAATACGAGTTGAAAAATAGTTTTTTATTTTTCCCTTTAAATTTTGATGATGTAATCTAATCTTATATTATTATTTCTGCTATTATTTTATAAATTCCTTAGGTGGCCAATTTTATACCTCAAAATTCCCCTAATGTTGATGAAATATGAAAAATACTATACTTTTGATATTTGGGCTTTTGATGGTAATATCATGTTTGGATTTTTAGTATTGCTATGAAAAACCCTATTCTTTCAGGTTTGGATGATAATGTCTATATGTTGAAATCCTATACCTTTAGATTTTTTGAAAAATTAGGGTTTGTTATGAAATAATGGATATTTAGGGTTTGGCCGGGACCTAAAGAATTTTGAGAAAGGGATCGGGTAATGACAAGAGAATATTGGAAGCCTAAAAGAAAGGAAATTGAGGACTGGTTCGAAAAGCAGATCTAGGAATTCGCGGTAAAAGAAAATCACAGCAAGAAGTTAACGGCGGAAAGGTGGAAAAATAGGTACATTCTTACAGAAAGCTACGAAATATTTTTTGTGACATTTGCAATCGAGCTTCAGGAGTGGCTGGCTAGACTCGTAGAATTCCAGAAGTGCTGGAAGGACAAACGAGTCACTTAGTGGACCCCAAAGCTGATCCAGCAGCTAGAGAGGACTGATAATACTATCACGCACATAGTAGATCACTAGGTGGACAGTGTGCTAGGAGGATTTGTGACATAATTTTCCATTAATCAATTTGTCTCATACTCTGAGGCCGAACGACGATTCTTTAAAGGGTTCCAAGGAAAATTTCTGAGGGCATTAACATTGTTGATTAAGGACCCTCAATTCTCTATCAACCTTTCTTATTCATCAATTCATTAATTCCTTCTTACAATTCCCTTCCCAACCTGCGCACACAGCAGCAGGGTCTGCACACAGCTGGACTCTAGATCTCCGCGCACACAGCCAGCAGGAGTCCTTTCCCCAAAAACCCAAACAAACAATTTAAACCAAAATTTGCATCAATAGCTCTTCCCTTTTCTACCTCACAATACAAAATGTTCCTCTATTTATAATAATCTAGCCTGGACTTTCCTATGGTCCACAAACCGTGGTTTTCGGACCCCTGGTTTTACCCTTTGACCCATTACAATGCTTTCGGGGCTTTGACCCACCCCAAGACCCTTGCGCTAGACTAAATATAATCAAAAGTATTCAAAATTGGACCAGTTTCGTAGCTCATAGGAGACCCTATTCCAATATTCCCCCAACACAATCTTGTGACTCATCCCGAGTCACTATGGATGCCATATAGTCATTTAGTCCTGTATGGCTTGAGTCGGCTACCATTGAAAAATCTAGGTAATATGTCACCGCATAGGGTAGCTAGCCGGACTGCTTCACCATCTGTGATCTCCTTAACGGTGTACGGACCAATCCAGTGATGCCGAAATTTCCTTGGGTGTTTTTCAAATTGGCTATCATATAAAAGGACGAGATTTCCTGCTATGAATGTCTTTTGGCGAATATGTCAATAATGCTAGGCTTTATTACGGGCCTTCTGAACCTATTAATGAAAATTAGCAATAAACCGATATTCCTCCAAAGCCAAAAGCTATGCAAGACGCTCCTCTATGATATCTGGTTCTGACATATTTGTAAATGTTGTGATCCATAGGCTAGGAAAAATGTATTCTATGGGAATAATGGCCTCCTTGCCATAGACCATTCGAAACGGGGTCCTGCCTATTAGTTTCTTGCAGGTCATTCGATAGGCCCACAGAACAGAGGGGATCCGAACATCCCAGTCACTGCGATCGGCATTGCAAACCTTGGTTAATGCCTGTTCCAAAATTTTGTTAAAAGCTTCAACCACCCCATTTACCTGTGGATGGTATGGTGTACTCTTCGCATGGTAGATCTAGAATTCCTCATTCAGGGCTTGAATCGTTTGGTTAACGAAGTGCGTACCTCTGTCACTCATTAGGATCTTTGGGAAGCCAAACCTGGTCAAAATATGCTCAAAGATGAACTGTGCAGCAGTATCCATAGTACAATCCTTCACCTCTTGTGCCTCATCCCATCGAGTGACGTAGTCAGTGGCGGTAATAATGTAGCGCGCACCTGAGACTGCCTACCTTCAAGGGGGTAGGGGATGAGGATATGGACTAATTTTGGTTTGTTGCAAACTCCGTCTAGATTGCGCAGAATGTGGCAAACAATATGGTGAAGAGGGCGCAACTCTCCCTGGTGTTCGAAGATAGAGCACTGGGAGTGCATCTATTCAAGATATCAAAGACGCTATGAAGCAACAGTTCCGGAAGCCAAAATATTACTCTCAGTTGGTAGCGGAAGTAAAGGACTTAAAACAAGGTGCATCTGAATCGGTGTGGGAGGTTGATCAACGATTGAAGAGAGCAATCAGGGAAGGAGGATTTGAGTATGATGATAGACAACATATAGAATGGTTCATCACTATGCTGTTACCTCACCTGCGCACGCCAATGAGTCACCAAACCTTTGAGTCGCAGGAAAAAGTTGTGGAAGTCGCTATGAAACTAGAAGCTGCACCCAGAGAAGATACGTCAATAGGGGTAAAAAAAATTCAGGAACAGCTTGGGGCTATGCATATGGAAATTCAGAACCTGTGAAAGGAGCGAGGAAAGGATGCCCGCGTAGCTCTATGGTGCATACAATGTCGGGTATCTGGCCATACGAAGGATCAATGCCCTCTATTGGCAGATTACATGTAGATAGGAAGACCTAGTCTGGAACGCCCAAGAGCAAGTAGGGAACGCATCCTATCATGACCAGGCTCGAGCGGACCTGCGCTGTGGTGCGACGACTTCCATGTAGCAGGACTGCATGATACGAATCATTACCCTTAGCTAGGTGCATATGTCCCAGAACTGAAGCAACAATGGTGCAGATTCTTCCGGTTGGTGGGACACGATGAGCAGAACTATCACACTTATGACTTGATGATAGATCGTGGGAACTTGTATAGGGTAAAATCAGACCCTGCGTCACCAAGAACTTCTGTGAACTTCGGAGGCTCCCTAACCAGGGGCAGAGGAGGTAGGGGAGGAAGCGCAGGATGAGGACGTGGGCAGCTAATCTGTTATAACTGCGGAGAGGTAGGACACTTCGCTAAAGAATGCCCAAATATCACCAAGCCGTCGTGCAAGTATTGTAGGCAGTTGGGCCATGTGGTTGATGATTGCCCAATTTTAAAAGCCAAGATGCAGGACAAACATCCCACCCCTACGCAGAATGTGCAAAGAGTTAAAACCAAGCTAAGGAATGTAGACCCGAGTGTGAAAGTCATGACATGCAATGGGATGGTCACCCAAGGACCCAAGGAAGCACTTGCTAGGGATCCTATGACCTCTCAAGAAGGATTGAACATCAGAGGGCAAGAAACACTAGCAGCTCCTGCGCAGCTGCCGACGCACCTCAAGATAGAGGAAGGGGTTGAGCGCTTTCTGACGGCATGTTTGAAGCTACTACGTAACCCACAGGCTATAGAAAACCTTTAAGTATTAATGCATAGCTGCGCAGCCCAGCCCAATACAATTCCTAGGACCAACGATGTACACAAACTATACAGCTATTAAAAACGCACCGGAAGAGAAATGCGATTGACTGCGCAGATTGGCGACTACGAGATAGATCAAGTTATTCTCGATCTTGGGTCAGATGCGAACGCATTACCAAAGCAAACATGGAAACGAATGGGAGAGCCTAAATTGGAATGTTTCACCATCCAGTTGCGCATGGCGAATCAACAGAAGATTATCCCTCTGGGAAGGTTGCCAAAAGTCATGGTAGATATCGCAAGGGTAAAAGTCCTAGCTAACTTTGAATTCATAGAAATTGTGGAGGATGCGGATCCTTACCCTGCACTCTTAGGACTGGACTGGGCAGATATGGGGGGTTTCATCAATCTCAAAAATTGTAGCATGGTGTTTGAAAATAACGGTACGCGCGTAATAGTTCCGCTAGACCCCGTTGAAGGTGCGCGGTATATAGAGCCAGCACACGATGAGGAAGAAATAGATCACATTTACAAATTGACTACGCAGGATGAAGACTGGATTAACCCTACGACAGAAGGAGTACTCTGCTGGGAAAAGGACAGTGAATGCTTTTCCGACTCTGGTGAGGAACTGGAGAATTGGCTTGAGGGGTCCTAACCCAGTTTTGGAGTTCAAGGTTTTCCAACAAACCCCTATACTACTGGCCCTTTCGGCAGTGACCTACTTGCGCAGGTCAAAGTCTCACCCGAAGTAGTATGGGTGGGTGCTGGAACCAGGTTTCCACACCGTGAAAAAGGATAGGTAATGCAAGAAGAGCTACGTTCATCCCTATGATACCTAGATCACCTCGTTTTGCGCAGGGCCAAGTAGATATTTATTCGCATCCACGTGTGCTAGATCTATAATTATATACTTTTATGACAGTAGCACAATATTGCATAAACAGAACAGAATAGATCTAGATCCAGGAAAAACACTTACACAGATCTTCGTAGCTTAAATACAAAAAGTACACAATGCAATAATTACCAATGATTCACACAAAGAGTACTCACAGATTCCGTTCTCTATCAACCTTTCTTGTTCATCAATTCATCAATTCCTTCTTACAATTTCCCTCCCAGCTTGCACACACAGCAGCAGGGTCCACACACAGCTGGACTCTGGATCTCTGCGCACCTTTCCCCAAAAACCCAAATAGACAATTTGAACCAAAATTTGCATCAATATCTCTTCCCTTTTCTACCTTACAATACCAAATGTTCCTCTCTTTATAATAATCTAGCCTAGACTTTCCTATGGTCCGCAAACTGTGGTTTTCGGACCCCTAGTTTACCCTTTTACCCATTACAATTCTTTCAAGCCTTTAACCCACCCCAAAACCCCTACGCTAGACTAAATCTAATCAAAGTTATTCAAACTTGGACCAGTCTCGCAGCTCGTAGGAGACCCAGTTCCAACAGTCCCCCAACACAATCTTGTGACTCGTCCCGAGTCACTGCAGTGGTGCAGCCTCGATCTACGCATGCAAAGTATCGAGAGTGATGCTGAGTGGAGGGATCACTTCCTGACTTTGGACAACAACATTCTATGCAAACTCTACCAGCTTCTGGGAGGTCATTCCTTTAGTCGCCGCAGTGTCACTTTCAAGAATCTGATTAAGTCGCTTGGTCGCGCCATCAATGTCTTGTGACAGTCGGGGGGCTGTGGCAGCCCAAGGCTTCAAACGTTCTGCCATGATGTGCTATTTATGCCAGAGTTTCTCAATCTCATCCTGGAGATAATTTCTGGTTTTTAACTGTGCCAAGCGTTGGGCAGGTACCAAAGTAGGCATCGTAGCATTGATATGTTCGAAGGCTTCTTCCTTTTTTCATAAGTCCTGATTGATTTGCTAAAGGATTGGATTGTGCTGAACCTTAGTCCAGAGTTGTACAGCTGACTCCAGCAGCTGGGCACCTTGAGCAATCTGTCCCGAAATAACAGTTGTTGCATCGGTGACTAGGGTGGTACACTGGGCACGGACTTTCGGGGGCATTTTGGGCTGTAGTCTGACCTATAAATCAGATATTTGTTGTTCCATGTGTGTCTTGATGGTGTGTATTTCTAGCCGAGATGCTTTGAGGGATGCAACCAATTTTTCCACCTTATCTTGAGGCATGTCAGCAGCTGGGATCTCATCTATAACCCCTGTGCAAAGTTGGTGGATCACAGTTTCAAGCTTCGCCTATTGTGACATGGCTAGGAGCAAATCAGCAGCCTGTTGCGTAATGGTGTGCTTGACTGTACCAAGCTGTTGGTGTACTTGCTGATCACAGTGGTGAATCTCCTGGAAGACAGCGTGATGGAGGCCTTGTAAGGCTGTGTGGGGTAGCTTAGCTAGGTCCAGCTAGGTTCCTGTGCCTGTCGAGGGCTACATTCCTACCAGGGTAGCACTAGGTATACCCCAAAGATTACTGGCCTCCCCGGGCAGCGCTGAACTGCTGTCGTTCGACGGGGTGCAATCCTGGCCCATGCTAGTTGGTAGTGTATCAATTTTGATTCGAAGTGCGTGGAGTTCGGCCTGGAGAGATTCAACCCCGACCTGCTATTGTGCCTCAACAAATTCCCACTTATCTTTCGTAGCCAAGGCGACTATGTCCACGATTTGCTCAAGGTCACCGTCTGTTAGTGTGACTGTCGCATCGTATTGCGCACGGTGGGCGAGTTGTTTCTTTCTGGATCCTGGTGCCGACTCCCCTAACCTCTTAGTGCCTGAGGGAGGGTTGGTAGCTCTATCAGGTCCTATCTAGGCCTTAGCTGTGGCGAGCTGCAGTGGCTAGTTACCTGAGTTCTTGGTTGTAGCTGAGGCCATCTGGTGGGGCGCCGTGGAATGGTGCTATCCATGTCTTATTGTTGAGGCTGCGAATCCATACATGGTGCATGGTAATTTGGAACGCGGCAACACTCTTGTATTTGTCATATATTGTCAGGGACAGCCGGGGTCGGGATTTTATGGCGGTTGCTACACTGCTCTGGAAGAGGATCTAAAAGACCTTGTTACCCTCGATGCGCTGCTTATCCTTAGAATCCCATAAGTGAGCATACTAAGCTCCTTCGCACATCCCAGGAGGGATTTGAGGAAGGACCGACTCCTCGAGTTTGTCCCAGGCGACCAGTGTTATTAGGAATAATAACCATGAATAGAAGAAAGATTTCCCTTACTCCTAGGATTTGCGGACATTAGCCATAAATTATTCGCACAAGTACTGAGCCCAATTGAAAAAAACGTCATTTGCGCACTGGCCAGCCAATTGGATCACATAGGCAAGGAAAATCGCAACCTGGCACTTCCTCATTAGCTTACAGGCTAAGATCTGAGTACCCATCTGTGTGGCAGGGTCATTGATAGCCTCGATCACAAATCCGCGCTGATTTCGACGCACCGTGTAGGTCTGCCATACAAACGTAGCAGTAGCTACTTCGTAATTCTTTCCAACTTGCGCTAGTGGGTGCGGCCCTTACATAGGAAGGTCAGTAATCTTGTGGATCAACGCAGCATCAATAAGGACCCTATCGCGAATCCATAAGCAACAATCATGAATGTGGGCAAGTAGCTGGCGAGCCAATCGATCTGTGACGTTCTAATGGACAAAGTGGGGCATTCAGAGTAGATTCAAAAGTTTGGATCCCGTCAAGCCACATACCCAGTGATGAGGCACTACCGTGACTCCATCATCCCTATGGATTGTATCAAAGTATAATGCAGGGGCCAATTCCAGGAGGGTGTCATAGTCCGCCAAATCGTGATCATCGAACTTGACCTCATGGAGTTGCCCAGAAGGATTACTGAGGACAGGGACTTCCCCCGAGGTTAGGGGGTTTGCAGATAGGTGATCAAGCCATCCAAATATTTTGTTGTTCGTGTAGACGGCCTTCGTGGGTGAACAAAGGGGGGTAACCAATTGATCGGGTTAGCCGGCAGAGCACCCTCCTACGCATCTTGTTCTGAATGTGATACTGGTGGAGGTCTAGCATGTCTTGGGGAAGTCCTAGGATTCCTTGCTACTTTTGGGGTTTTTCCAAAACCTTGTGCTTTTTCCTTTCCTTTCCTTGTGACCGGCATGGGGGGAAGTTCTTTCAATTTGGACTCAACCTCCAGGACTTCTTCAACATCAGGCCCCGTCGGGGCTGAGGGTTCAACAGGGTTAGTAGTCGGCATCCTTGTGCGAAAAATGAATCCCAGCCCTAGGTTACTACTATCAGATGGGTTGGGTTGACCAGACATGAGAGGGGTAGTATGGATACAAAAAATTTGATAGCTCAAGTGCTTCCACGAGACGCATGAGGCAGGCCAATTGTGCAAGTGAAACAATACCTCTAGCTGGACTATCCTGCTCTTTTTAAAGCACTTCCAAACGTGCGATGGTGAGGTAAAATTTATTCGAGGAGGGTTCCCCAAGGAACAGTAAAAAAATTCCCATAATTCGTTCCATTAAAGGCTCAGGGGCTATTCCTTCCAACGGTAACTTCTGTTTTTTACTAATAGGTACTGCTCCAAAAGCTAGTTTTTGTAGAAATTATATGCACTAAGCATGCATATGTCCTAGATCCACCTGATCTCACACTATTTAACTTTATGCAAGATACTGAATCTATTCCACTTGTTAATATTTTGTGGAAAACTTAATTGCAAACATATGTGAAGCATAAACAAAAATATCCAATCGCACATAACACAGTTTTTTTTTTTTTTTTACCAAGAAAGCCTGAAGCTGAAAAACCCCAACTATATATTATGTAACATGGAGATCATATGAAAATCTCATACAAGCATACAAATATTATCACAAGCCCTTAGTACAGTACAATGGTCATACACTAATCAGGCCTAATCTTGCAAATCCATGCACCGATCTTTGCTACCTGCTAGCCTGCCTCCATTGCGCAATCCCTACTGAAGAATAGCTCTGAGTGAATTCGAATTACTCCATCCTTGACTGTGCAATCCTCATTGGCATCTCCACTGAGTTTGTGATGCAATAAATGCATCACTATAGTCACAACAGATAGTCTATCTTTCCCTTTCACCTATCTCTCCACTGGTCTCCACTGAAACTACCATGCATTGTAGTTAACTGATTTATTGTTCAGTTGATTAATGAGTTATTATTTGTGAATTAATTAACTAATTAATTCACTCCACTCTCACTAGTGTATCATTCATTTAGACTAGATACAACTAGCTCAATTGAGTATAACTGAGTTAAACTGAATACAACTCCATAACTACTTCTTCCAATTGTGTCATAACTCTGCCACTTGAGTTCTAACTGAGTCCTCCATGCATTAGCTCCAGTAAACCCTTAGGAATAGCATAATTCCTTCTGTCAGCTGTTCTGCCACATCTGTGCACTGAACTGAAGTGCTCCAAGAGAATAAGTTGTTTTTTAGAGTCTGATTATTATTAAGAGCTAATAATAATCAACATGCATCTATTTTTAGATCAGCGATCTATAAATAGACTTCGCTCAATCTTCTAAAAATATAATTTCATCTATTTTTCCAACTTGACCAACCATCCACAAATAGCATCCTGCAACTTCTGAAATATGATCATCATGTCTAAAAATAGACTTGCGCCAAAAATAGCCTGCGGGCCCACTTAGTGAAGGCGACTCTTTTCACTAAGCTCATCATCTTGTTAAATCTCAACACTCCCTCTCAACAAGATAGGGATTATCCTTCACCCCGATCCTGCCTCTATGGTATTTGAATTTGCTCCTAGTGAGCGCCTTCGTCAGAATATCTGCATCCTGATCCTCCGTAGGAATGTACTGAAGCAACATGATCTTCCGCTGCACACAATCTCTGATATGATGATACCAGATATCAATATGTTTAGATCTATCATGAAACACTGGATTAACCGAGAGTTTGATGCAACTCTGATTATCACAATATATCACAGTAGGATCTAAGTGTGAACCGAACAACCCGACCAGGATCTTCCTCATCAATATAGCCACATGCAAAGAAAATTGTCGCCATGTATCTCGTCTCCATCGAACTGAAAATACTTGATCTTTGTTTCCTGCTCTACCAAGAAACTGCCATAGATACAATACTAAAAATCCCTCATGATGTGATCTTTCTGTCTGTTGGGCTTCCTACCCAATCTGCATCCATGAAGCCATGCAAATTCACCTCATCCGTCTGTCTGTACCATAAACCATACTCAGATGTGCCCCTGAGATACCTCAGGACATGCTTGCCTGCCTTCCAAAATAGGTTGATAGGCTTAACCATCGCTTGTAAAATTTGGTTCACCACATAGCATATGTCCAATCTTATATTGACTAAATACATGAGCGAACCCACCAACTATCGATAGACAGTGGCATCCACTACCTCTGCCGATGTAGCATCCTCTTTCTTCCAATTTCCTGGAATAGGAGTGTCGATAGGCTTGCAGCCTTGCATGTGAAACTTCACCAGTATCTCCCGGGCATACTTGCCTTGAGACACAAACAGTTCACCTTCCCACTGCCATATTTCCAATCCAAGGAAATAATGAAGGAGGCCCAAATCCTTCATCTCAAACTCCTTTGCAAGATCTGCCTTGCATGAGTGTATCAAATGCTCATCACCTGTTAGTATTAAATCATTAACATAAAGTACAATGATTAAAATCTTACCCTCCACCACAATCTGGTACAGGTTTGCATCCGCCTCACTCTTGGTAAAGCCAGTGAAATAGTTGTCGATCCGAGTGTACCAAGCACGTGGTGCTTGTTTCAGCCCATATAGCACTCTTTTGAGCCTGCACACATGCGACTCGCTGCTGAAGATCTCAAATCCTTCAGACTGCTCAATGTACACATCTTCCTCAATGATCCCATTAAGGAATGCAGTCTTCACATCCATCTGATGAATGTGCCAACCCATCTGCGTTGAGAGAGCAAGGATGGTCCATATGGAAGAATACCGTGCGACAGGTGCAAAGGTTTCTTCATAGTCAATCCCCTCAATCTGTGAGAAGCCTCGGGCAACAAATCTTGCCTTATACTTCTCGACGCTCCCATCAGCAGCTTGCTTTACCTTGTAGATCCATCTTGATCCTACAACTGATTTTCCCATCGACCTTGGAACAATTTCCCAAGCACTGTTTCTGAAAATGGAGTCATACTCCTCCACCATGGCATCTACCCATGTGGGCTCCTGCACTGCTTCTTCGAAAGAATATGACTCTGTCACGATACACTTGCTCATAAGAGCCATGTATCTAGTAAATCGGTCAGGTGACTTTCTCTGTCTGCGCTGTGATGTAGGGACTCCTACATTTTGTGCCGCATCAAGCTTCAGTATCTCAACTTCTGTGGTACACTTTCTGCCTTTTCTGATGTTTGGTTCTGCATGAGTGGACTCCTCCACTCCATGAATCTCCTCCTGTGGCTAATCCACATCTAGAGTCTCATCTTTGGGAACAAGAAGTTCCTCTTCCACATGCAAGTGTAGCTCCCTCTCAATCGACAACTTCTTGGCTTTCGCCTCATTGAATTTTATATCCCGCCACATAACAGTCATCCAACTATCTGGAAAATACACACGATAGTTATGGGGTGTTTCTGTGTACCCCACAAATATCCCAACTTCTGTAGTCAGCTCCAGCTTCTTCCTGGCATCCTTTGTCACATGAATGTAAACAGGTGAGCCAAAAATCTTCAAATGATAAATATCAAGCTTCTTACGAGAAAATGCTTCTTCAGGTGTACTCATGCCAAGTACTCTATGAGGACAACGGTTTTGCACATAAATCGCAGTGTTGCATGCTTCCGCCCACAAGTGCATCAGTAGGCCCTGGTCATGTAGCATCGCTCATGCAGTGCCCACAATCATTCTATTCTTTCTCTCCACGACCCCATTCTGCTGTGGGTTATGAGGCACTATGAGTTCTCTTTGAATTCATTCTTTGCTACAGAAGTCTTTGAATTCTCCCTAGATGTATTCACCACCATTATCGCTCTGTAGAGCTTTCACCTGCTTCCCCGACTCCTTCTCCACCAATGCCTTGAACTCACAGAACTTTGAAAACGTTTCACTCTTCTTCTGCATGAAGAAGATCCAGCATCTATGAGAATAATCATCAACAAATATCACATAATACACGTTTTTTGTTGTTGAAGCGACCGAGAATGGTCCACACACGTCTGGGTGAATTCTCTCCAGGATCACCGAAGCACAGTTCTCCTTCTCTTGAAAGGTGGTCTTCACAAAATTACCCATAGTACATCCCTTGCACTGATATGACTATGCAAGAGTACCCTTGGGAAGTCCAGTAGAAATTTGCTGCAAAATATTCAAAGCGCCATGGTGAAGATGGCCCAAACTCCTGTGCCATAATTCACCCTCATCTCAGCTCACCACTTCTTTTGCTTTGCCCACCATTGGAGCGCAGCCATCTACCTCCATCTTGTAGAGATTCTTAATTTGAACCCCTATATTCTTGGTTTGACCCATTGTTTTATGTCGAAGGAAGGCTTTTCCCTCACTGAAAACAACATCAAAACCCTTGTCTTCTAGCATTGCGAGTGAGACCAAGTTCTTCTTCAGACCTGGAACATGCATGACATTCTTCAACAAGAACGAATTACCGGACTCCCTCTCAAAGGTAATGGTCCCAATGCCATTCACACTGTACTGACCATCGTTGCCCATCTCTATATGCATCTGGAGGTCCTTCTCCTCCAAGTCACTAAACAACTCTTTGTCTCCCGTCATATGGAAAGACGCACCACTGGCCAAGATAGTCACATCGATCCCATGCAACTTGAAAACCAAGCATGCGACTGGTTGTAGAAAAATATTGAAATTAAACTAGAGTTAAAGGCCTCTCTAGTTGTAGATCCAAGAACCCGCTTATTCTTCTTCGTGATAGCCTGCTTTAAATGTCCATGTTCTTGGGATAAAGAAAACATTTCACTCGACAACTCGCTTCTTGCCTTTGAAGACCATATTTTGAAGGATTTTCTTCCCTTCCCTTTCCTTTCTTTGGCAGCCAAAGTGAAATTCTCTTCATTCTCATTCTTCGATGAAGATCCATCCCTGGTACCCCGCCTTATCTCCTCCTGCACAAGATCCGACCAAAGTCGCTCCCATCCTGGCAGTTTCTCCCGTCCATTGACAGAGTCTTCGTAACTATGTCAAATCTTCGGAAGCCCAAGGAGAGCCAAGATCACCAAGTCTTCTTCATCAACAGTAACCCCCACACTTCCCAGTTTATCCTTGCAGTGGACAAACTTCATGAGGTATTTTGAAATACTGTCGCCCTTCTCCATTTTTATTTTCCCGAGCTTGTCTTTATGCGCCAACTTCCTCTGGACACTTTTGCTTTGGAACAATTCTGTCAAAGCCTTCCACATTAAGAATGGAGTGGATTTCTCATGAAGGCTGGACACAATATGGTCCTTCACACCTTCCAACATAATTCTCCTCGTCTTTGTTGTCTTCTTTTTCCATGCATCAAATAATGCAGCATCGCTAGATCCCGGCTTAGGAACATCCCTATAGATGAACTCCTTCAGCCCATTATCCTCCAACAACGCCTCCATCCTATCCTTCTAGGCTATGTAATTCAAGTTCCCATCAAGGGCATACTCCAATCTCAACCCGTTGAAAGACATTTCAATGTATACTCGACTTCTGCACCAAGAATCTTTTGCAGCAAATTCGAATTGTCCACCAGCATAAACTCACTTCACAATTGCAATCTTCAATCAAAAATGCTCTGATACCATGTAGAAATTATATGCACTAAGCATGCATATGTCCTAGATCCACCTGATCTCACACTATTTAACTTTATGCAAGATACTGAATCTATTCCACTTTTTAATCTTTTGCAGAAAACTAATTGCAAACACATGTGAAGCATAAACAAAAATATCCAATCGCACATAACACAGTTTTTTTTTTTTTAAAACCAGGAAAGCCTGAAGCTGAAAACCCAAACTATATATTATGTAACATGGAGATCATATGAAAATCTCATACAAGCATGCAAAGCTTATCACAAGCCCTCAGTACAGTACAATCGTCATACACTAATCAGGCCTAATCTTGCAAATCCATGCACCGATCTTTGCCACCTGCTAGCCTGCCTCCACTGCGCAATCCCTACTGAATAATAGCTCTGAATGAATTCAAATTACTCCATCCTTGACTACACAATCCTCATTAGCATCTTCACTGAGTGTGTGACGCAATCAATGCATTACTATAGTCACAACAGATAGTCTAGCTTGCCCTTTCACCTATCTCTCCACTGGTCTCCACTGAAACTGCCATGCACTGTTGTTAACTGATGTATTTTTCAGTTGATTAATGAGTTATTATTTGTGAATTAATTAACTAATTAATTCACTCCACTCTCACTAGTGTATCATTCAGTTAGACTAGATACAACTAGCTCAACTGAGTCCAACTGATTTAAACTGAATACAACTCCATAACTACTTCTTCCAACTGTGTCATAACTCTACCACTTGAGTTATAACTGAGTCCTCCATGCATTAGCTCCAGTAAACCCTTAGGAATAGCGTAATTCCTTCTGTTAGATGTTGTGCCACATCTATGCACTGAACTGAAGTGCTCCAAGAGAATAAGTTGTTGTTTAGAGTCTGATTATTATTAAGAGCTAATAATAATCGACATGTATCTATTTTTAGATCAACGATCTATAAATAGACTTCGCCCAATATTCCAAAAATAGAATTTCATCTATTTTTCCAACTTGACCAACCATCCACAAATAGCATCCTGCAACTTCTGAAATATGATCATCATTTCTAAAAATAGACATAGTCTAAAAATAGACTTGCGCCAAAAATAGCCTGCGAGCCCACTTAGTGAAGGCGACTCTTTTCACTAAGCTCATCATATTGTTGAATCTCAATAGTTTTCACGTCCCCGGTGGTCTTGACTTACTTGATACGCTAGGGTCACCCATCTGTGGCAGCTGCATGTCCTCCCCCAACACATGGCCCATGACCAAGAGAACCTTATCATCTATGCAACTGAGGCTTTAAGGGGGGCTATTGTCAGAGCACATCGTCTGACTCACAGCTGTTTTGTCATTGTAGAGGTGGCCTGTTGCATGAGAGATCTACCTGCTGAGCCCACGACTGTTGTAGGAAGCCTGCTACTTGTCTGTGGGTGAGCCTGACCTTTTCCCGGGGTAGGTTCGTAGCAGTTGATTAAGCCTGTCTCCGTCTGGGTCCTTACCTCTGAGACATCATAGCGAAAGTATTTTGTGATGCGAAGACAACACAGCGTGGAGACTTCACGTAACTGGTTCTGCCAAGTCTCTAATTCCTCATCGAGATTAGAAAAGCCCTTAGTATCCCCCTCGCCACAGAGTACTTCACCCTCAGTTGGGTTATCCACGTCTCACGTAGTCAATTTATAGATATAATCCACATCTTCCCCCTTGGGTATTGGTTTCGTATAACATTTACCTTCTACAGGGTCTAATGGCACAACTACCCTTGTGCCATTATTTTTGAACACCATGCTTTGCTTCTTTAAGTTAATGATACCACCCATGTCGATGGCCGAATCCAATCCTAGTAGCGCAGGGTAGGGGTCCGCATCCTCAGCGATTTGAATGACTTCGAAGTCAGCCTGAAGTTTTACTCCCGCAATATCTACCACAATCTCAGAGAGCCTCCCCAAAGGTACAATCTTTTAGTGATTAGCCATGCATAGCTGGATGGTGGACCATTCCAACTTTGGTTCACCCATGTGTTGCCAAGTTTTCTTAGGTAATACATTGGCATCCGATCTGAGGTCTAATATAACCCAATCCATCTCGTAGTTGCTGATATGGACCATCAACCGCATCTCCCTCCTAGTGCGTCTTTGATACCTGTATAATTTGTGCACATCCTTAATGTCGAACGACAGGTAGTACATGTTGCGCATCTCTCTAGTAAATACTGCAGATTATGCACTGCCTGGGGGTTGCGCAGTAGTATCATACATGCCTATAGGAAGGGTTTGACCTCCTCAGCTACCTTCAAATCCCCAGGGCATAGGGAAGTAGATGCCTCCATCCTGAGAAAGTCCCTTCGAGCTTCCATAAACGTTTCCCTTGCTTTTTCTAGGTCCAGCCCTTCTTTTTTTCTAACTGCTTTGGGAATCAGTGTTTTAGTTTCAACCTTCTCCTCAATCCCCCCAGTAGCCAATCCACTGTGTGTCACCACATTTACGCTCAGACCCTTACCCCTTAGCTTAGTCTGGACCCTTCGCACCTTCTGCGTAGGTGGGAGTTGCTTCTCCTGTATATTTACTTTCAGGGCTGGATAATCTTCCAGCATATGGTCCAACTGTTGGCAATACCTACAGGACTGTCACATGGGGTTCAGGCAATCCCTCGCAAAATGCCCCATGCTCCCACAGTTATAGCATATTAACTGGCCCCGGCCCCGACCTGCGCTTTCGCTTCGGCCCCATCCCTGCTTCCGGAGGGGGAGCCATCCCTGCCCGTAGGGGTTTTTGGTGAGGCAGGGTCTGACTATACTTCTATCACTAAATTATGGATTCTGCAATCCTGCTCCTCATGGCCCACTGACCGGAAAAACTTTCACTAGCGTCTCTTTTTCTCTAGAACGTTGGTGTCTGGATAGGGGTAGCGGCCGGCCTCAGGCAGCCCATCTACACAGCCATCCCTGTATTAGAACATAGGTCCCCTTGAGCTCTGTTGT
Organism: Pinus albicaulis; assembly: GCA_034641835.2. Classification (NCBI taxonomy): domain Eukaryota; kingdom Viridiplantae; phylum Streptophyta; class Pinopsida; order Pinales; family Pinaceae; genus Pinus; species Pinus albicaulis. Next base: position 775,160,284 of record CM076571.1, on the reverse strand, counting down.
TTTGGGTTAGGCCCTCCTGATCCTAGGTGCCCCGGACTAGGTTCTCTTGTTCGCGGGTGGCCAGGGCACACATCCTTCATCTTCCCTGATGCTCACCATAGTTCCATGCCAGCTTCCCTTCCTCTTTCTCGTCGTAGGTCCTGAATCTCTAGGTGCATGGCCCCGAGCTGCACCTAGAACTGTTGTACCTTCAATGAAGCATCTTTCCTAGGCGTAGCTTCTAATTTCATAGCTGCTTCCAAAGCTTTATCTTGTGAGTCAAAATTTTGGTGACCCATAGGTATGCGTAGGTGAGGGAGTAGCATGGCGATGAACCATTCCGTAAGCTGTCTGTCATCATACTGAAATTCTCCTTCTCTGATAGTTTTTTTTAGGCATTGATCCGCTTCCCACACGGACTCAGTTGCTCCCAACTTGAAATCTTTTACATCTGCTACAACCTGAGAGTAGGATTTAGGTTTTCAAAACTGTTGTTTCAGGGCATCCTTAATATTTTGAATATATGCACTCCCATTTTGAGATATGTACCTCATATACCAGTCCAGAGCTCTTTCTTCGAAGGCTAGGGATAGTTGTGCTTTCTTCACGGTATCTCTCACCCCGCCCTGTGTGGTCCATACCGAGTCTGCCACAAACCAGAACCGATCCATGTCTTCTTCAGCTTCCCCTTTAAAGGTAGGTAATTTCAAGTGTGCTGCCATGTCTCCTCCTTGATAGGTTTCCAGTATTCGTTTGTCAGTACTCGATCCCTTTCTCAAAATGCTCGGGTCCCGGCAACGGAACCATTTTTTAGCTTGAGGGGTCCTGACCCAGGTTCGAAGTTCAAGGTTTGCCAACAAAGCCCTATACTACTAGCCCTTTCGGCAGTGACCTACTTGCACAGGTGAAAGTGTCACCCGAAGTAGTATGGGTGGGTGTTGGAACCAAGTTTCCGCACCCTGAGAAAGGATAGGTAATGCAAGCAGAGCTGCGTTCGGCCCTGTGATACCCAAATCACCTTGTTCTGTGCAGGGCCAAGTAGGTCTCTATTCGCATCCACATGCGCTAGATCTATAATTATATACTTTTATGACAGTAGCATAGTATTGCATAAACAGAACAGAACAGATCTAGATCCAGGAAACACACTTACACAGATCTTCGCATCTTAAATACAGAAAGTACACAATGCAGTAATTACCAATGATTCACACAAAGAGTACTCAAAGATTCCGTTCTCTATCAACCTTTCTTATTCATCAATTCATCAATTCCTTCTTACAATTCCCTTCCCAGCCTGCGCACACAGCAGCAGGGTCCACACACAGCTAGACTCTAGATCTCTGTGCACACAACCAGCAAGAGTCCTTTCCCCAAAAACCCAAACAGAAAATTTAAACCACAATTCGCATCAATAACTCTTCCCTTTTCTACCTTACAATACCAAATGTTCCTCTCTTTATAATAATCTAGCCTAGACTTTCCTATGGTCCACAAACTATGGTTCTCGTACCCCTAGTTTACCCTTTTACCCATTACAATGCTTTCGGGGCTTTGACCCACCCCAAAACCCTTGCGCTAGACTAAATCTAATCAAAAGTATTCAAAATTGGACCAGTTTCATAGCTCGTAGGACACCCTGTTCCAAAATTTCCACTATTATTTTATAAATTCCTTAGGTGACCAATTTTAGACCTCAAAATTCCCCTAATGTTGATTAAATATGAAAAATACCATACTTTTGATATTTGGGTTTTTGATGGTAATATCATGTTTGGAGTTTTAGTATTGCTATGAAAAACCCTATTCTTTCAGGGTTGGATGATAATGTCTATATGTTAAAATCCTAGACCTTTAGAGTTTTTGAAAATTAGGGTTTGTTATGAAATAATGGATATTTAGGGTTTGGCAGGGTTTATAAACAAGACCCTTATTTTTTAATATGATGTCTTAGGAATGAAATTCTATATGTATGTTTGTTTGTTTGATCGAAAAAATAGTATGATCAAAATTGTTGTATGTCTAACTTTAATGTATTGATATTTGTGTCTTGAGTTTGCCTAAAATATGTTGTTGTGATATGCTTGTGCATGATTATGATATCATAGATATGTATATGTGCTAACCTAATTGTTGATGCTCATTTTTCTATGGTTTGTAACTAAACCTTAGTAGAAGTATGATATTATAGGATATGATTGTGATGATAAAATCTGGGGTTTATAAAAAAGTTAGTCATATTTTTGAAACCTTATATTGTGTTGTGATTGGTTTTTATTGATGACATCCAAGGTTTAGTATGGAATCTAGGGTTTGCATTATTAGAAGTCTAATTCATGAATTCTAAAGTTGTTAGATGCATTGTAGAAATGTGCTTGTTTTATTTTCTTCTAGGGTTTGAAATATGTCTTAGAAGAATTTGTCATATCTTGAAAGTAATGTTGAGACCCTAGATATATTGATATATTGATTGAGTTACTAACGTTATCTAGGGTTTGTAACCAAAAACCTGAGCAATAAGTTGAAGTATAGAAGTATAATGTCTTGTTGATTATGAACCTAACTAATTTTAGGTATTCGATGTCTAAAGTCTAACATATGATTTAGATATATTTAACTTCATGCTTCTATATATATATATATATATATATATATATATATATATATATATATTTGTTTGTACTTGTTGTCTAATTTATGCAAGTACATAATCTTCAAGATGATGAAGATATTCTTAAGTAAAGTTGATTTGATTGATAAGCATGATGAAGGAAGTTATATGAATGATGATGATCAAGATGACTCAGATAAGAACGATGACTCCCTGAAAGATTATTCGATGTCATAGAAAGTAGTTGATCTCCCTAAGCTAAGAGGGAGACTGATAAAATAAAGGGTGTATCTCCCAAGGTTGAGAGGGATGGAATATTATAGTCATAATGGATACTTTGAAGAGGAAATTGGAGAATATATTTTGAGGTTATGCTGAAAGAAGGAAAGCAGGATCCCGTTGTAGAATAAGTTGCTATATGTGAAGGAAGTTGTATGGTTGAGGAAACTTTTGTCATATTTGGAAATCCTCTAAGTCCTACGTTGATAGATTGTGAAGCAACATCAATATTATTAAAGACCCCGAAGGTTTTTGTTTACTTATGTGTATTCAACAATTTGTTACTTAATGGGGTTGTGTTTGTATAGGTAAATCTCTCAAACTTTTGGAATCATACTTGAGGTTACTGGTCTATTTTATTTGGAGAGATTTGTTACCGATTTGAATAATATTTTTTGTGGAGTCATTGTGTAATCCCTGGGAGGACATCAGGTTGTCCTATGCATGTTTGATGTCCTGATCCATAGGAGGGAGGGTGGCATTGGTCTTGGAGTTCTGACCTTGGATCACACCTAGATCCTTCATTTGATCATTAGCAAGCAAGGCTGATGGTACCTAGAATGGTTGAAACCTTTATTCCATCTTAGTCCCACCCAAATAGATTTCATTGGTCAGGAATCCAGTCTGTGGCACCGTGAGTGCCTAAATTCTTCATGGTTCATGTGTTTTGAAATATTCCATGTACTTGTATATGTATGTGTGAATACGTCCCTAGTTAAGAGGGGGTGTTAAAAAATGTAACTAGGTTAGGTTTTCATAATTGTATTTGGGTCATAATGAAATGTATTTTTTAAAAGAAAGAAAAAATAAATTATTATTAATAATATTATTATTATTATTAATTGTTAAATCATGGGTTCCATGCTTGGGTCATCATGTTTTAGGTGAAGTTCCCCATTGAGGACTTCTAGGATTTATACTAATTCGTTAGAGTCATTTAAAGAGACCCTTCTTGTGATTTTGAATCATTTAAAAAGAATTATTATTGAGTAAAATAAGTATTTTTTCACCTACACACCAAGTTGGGCCTTACCTGATAAAGTCGGCTTACATGAAGGTAATTCGAACCCCAAAAAAGGCTATATATACAATGCAGTTCAATTTATTTGGAGCACTCACTCTCACAAGTTCGATGTTCCATGAAGAGGTAGTAGAAAAGTGTGAAATTCCAAGAGAAGAAGAATAATTGGAGGAGAAGGAAAAGATCGAATTTTTGGGTTATCTCTCTCTCAGTCATACGAATTTATTGGGCTACTGTTAAGGTCAAAGTGTTTCTGCAACTAGGTCATTGAGATTCAACAAGAAATTTTTCGCACCCATGATCCTAGTGAAAATTAAGCACCTACACTAGGGTGGGGCCCACAGGCTATTTTTAGGTGCATGTCTATTTTTATTATCCCTTAATTTAGATGGACATTAAATTGTAATATATTCTCAATGTGGACTTGAAATAGTTAACTGAAGTGGAAAAATCAGTTAGCTAAGTGAATTTTGAGTTAGAGGTTGGTTGGTGGGGCATGAAGAGTAATTCTAGTTGTAACTAAGTGATTCTAGTTGTAACAGAGTTCGAAGTGCAGTGGTGCATGAGTTTGTGCAAGTTGTAAATAGTTTAACTCAGTTAAGTGAGTTAAACTCAGTTGTGCTAGTTGTAACTGAAGATACACTAGTGAAAGATCTAGTGAATCAAATATTAAATAATTCACAATCAGTGATATCACATGAAACTAAGGATTTACTAATATTAGTTGCATGCATGTTAGATCTAGTGGAGACCCAGTTGAGTTCTAGGTGAAAGGGAAGTTGACTATCAGTTGTGACATTATCCGCTTGCGCACGTGTAAGAAAACACACATTGGATGTGCCCATGATACTTGCATAGTCAAGGTAGGCAGGATTGCATCAATTCAAGCATTGCATTCAGTAGGGATTGCACAGTGAAGGTAGGTTGTCTGGAGACAGTAAATTGGCTAAGGGATTTGCCAATTTTGTATGACAGTGTGAGATAATTAGCTGATGTACCGAGGGCTCTTGTGAGAATATTTTTGTATGTAATTGTTTCATGATCCATGATATAATATACAATAGAAGATAGTGGGGTTTTTAGATGTAAGCTTTCCCTGGGAAATTTTCTGTGATGTGTGATTGATCTTTCATGTTCATGTGATTGGCGATTGTGTTTTCAATTCCGCAAAGATTTGTAGAAGCGATCCAATATTTAAATTTAGAAAATTGTTAGATCGGGTGAATCCAAGATATACATGCATATTGTATAATTTCTACATGGTATCAGAGCACAGGAAATTGGAGAAGTGAAGCAAGAGCTGAGTTTGTGACTGGATAGAATTTGAATTTGCAGAAAGAATTTCTTGGTGCTACAGCTGATTCAAGATCGAAATGGCTTTCAATGGCTTGAGGATAGAGTATGCACTCGAGGGCATCTTGAACTAAATTTCTTGGAAGGACAAGATGGAGGTGGTACTCAAAGACAATGGCTTGAATTAATTCATTGAAAAATATGTTCCTAAGCCAGATGCTGCCAATCTTGATGCATGGAAAAAGAAAGTGGCATAGGCAAGGAGGATATTGTTGGAGGGAGTATGAGACCACATTGTCTCAAGCCTCCATGGGAAATCCAAACCAAATGCTATGTGGAAGGCTTTGGCATATCTATTCCAAAGTAGTAGCAACCAAAGGAAACTGGAGCTCAAAGATAAACTCAGGAAGATCAAGATGGAAAAGGGCGAAACCGTTCCAAAATATCTCACAAAGTTTGTCCAATGTTGGGATGAATTGGGGAGTGTGGGAATAAAAATTGTTGATGATGATTTTGTGAGTTTGTATCTCCTAGGACTTCCTAATATTTGGCACAGTTATGAAGACTCTGGAAACGAACAGGAAAAATTTCCGGACTAGGAATGACTGTGGTCGGATCTGGTGCAGGAGAAGATCAGGCGAAACACCAGAGATGGCTCTTCATCAAAGCATGATGATGAAGAGGATTTTGTTTTGGCTGCCAAGGTGAAGAAGGGGAAGGGGAAGAAATTCCATTCTAAATATGAGTCTAAAGGCAAGAAGCAAGACATGTCCAAGGTGAAGTGTTTTTACTATCATGAACATGGGCATTTTGCTACTATCTGTCCACAAAATAAGAAGAACAAGAAGGTTGTTGGATCTATAGATGGTGAGGCCCTTACCTCACAATTTGAGCTTGACTTCTCCTTGATTTTATGCATGGTGTCAAGTGAATTGGGATCGGTGTGGTATTTGGATAGCAGCGCTTCCTTTCTCATGACAGGAGATAAGGAACTTTTCAGTGACTTGGAGGAGAAATATCTCTAGATGCATATTGAAATGGGCAACGACAGATGGTAAATTGCTACCGGGATTGGTACCATTACCTTTCATAGGGAGTCGGGTAAACAATTTCAATTAAAAGATGTAATGCATTTTCCAAGTCTGAAGAAAAAGTTGGTCTTAGTCGCAATGTTGGAGGACGGAGGCTATGACATTGTTTTTAGTGATGGAAAATATTTCATGTGACATAAAAAAATGGGTCAAGCCAAGAGGATAGGGATTCGAGTTAATAATCTCTACAATCTGGAGGTATATGGTTGTGCTACCATGATGTGCAAGGCAGAAAAAGTGGTGAGTCAGGATGAGGGTGAATTGTGGCATAAGCAATTGGGCCATCTTCATCATGGAGCCTTAAAATTCATGTAACAAATATATACTGGACTTCCAATCGGAACACTTTATTAGTTATATCAGTGCAAGGGTTGCACCATGGGGAAGTATGTAAAGTCCGCCTTTCATGATAAGGAGAATCGAGCTTCAAGGATCCTTGAGAGAGTTCACACAGACGTGTGTGGACCATTCTCGGTTGCTTCAACAACAAAACATAAGTACTATGTAATATTTGTTGATGAATTTTCTCGTAAATGTTGGATCTTCATCATGCAGAATAAATATCAAACATTCTATAATTTCTGTGAGTTTAAGGCATTGGTGGAGAAAGAGTCGGGGAAGCAAGTGAAGGCTCTTAGGAGCGATAATGGTGGAGAATACATCTTTAACAAATTCAAGAACTCCTGCAACAAAGAAGGAATTCGAAGAGATCTCATATCACCTCATAACCCACAGCAGAATGGGGTCACGAAGAGGACGAACAAAATGATCGTGGGTGTAGCATGAGCAATGTTGCATGATTAGGGCCTACCAATTCATTTGTGGGCGGAATCATGCAACACTGTGGTTTATGTGAAAAATCGTTGCCCTCATAGTGTACTTGGCATGAGTACACCTGAAGAAGCTTTTACTGGTAAGAAACCAGATGTTTCACACTTTACGATTTTTGGCTCATCTGTTTATGTGCATGTGACCAAGGACGCCAGGAAGAAGCTGGAACCGACTACTGAAGTTGGGATTTTGTGGGGTACATAGAAACACCCCATAATTATCATGTGTATTTTCCAAACAATAGAATGAATGTTGTGGAACAGGATATAAAATTTGATGAGGGGAAAGCCATGTGGTTGTCCCTTGAGAGGGAGCTAGACTTGCATGTGGAGGAGGAAGTGTTGGTTCCCAAAGATAAGTATCAAGATGTGGATCAGCCACATGAGGAGGTTCATGGAGTGGATGAATCCACTCATGCAAAGGCATCCATCAGAAATGGAAGAAGGCACACCACGGAAGATGATATATTGAGACTTGATGCTGCACAAAATGTAGGAGCCCCTACTTCACAATGCAGACAATGACAGTATCCTGACTGATTTATTGGATACATGGCTCTCATGAGAAAATGTATTATGACTGAACCATCTTCCTTTCAGGAATTAGTGCAGCATCCTACTTGGGTTTATGCAATGGTGGAGGAGTATGACTCCATTGTCAAAAATAGTGCATGGAAATTGTCCCAAGACCGGTTGACAAATCAGTGGTATGTTAGAGATGGATCTACAAGGTAAAGCAAGCTGCTGATGGGAGTGTGGATAAATACAAGGCTAGATTTGTGGCTCGGGGTTTCTCACAAATCAAGGGGATAGATTATGATGAGACTTTTGTGCCTGTCACAAGGTACTCTTCCATAAGGACCATCCTTGCACTCTCAGCACAGATGGGTTGGCACATTCATCAAATGGATGTGAAAAATGTGTTTCTCAATGGGATCATTGAGGAAGAGGTGTACATAGAGCAGCCTGAAGGTTTCAAGATCTTCAACAGTGAGTTGCATGTGTGCCGACTCAAAAGAGAGTTGTATGGGCTGAAGCAAGCACCATGTGTTTGGTAAACTCAGATAGAAAGCTATTTCACTAGATTGGGCTTCACCAAAAGTGAAGCAGATGCAAACCTGTACCAAATTGTGGTTGAGGGTATGCTATTGATCATTGTTTTTTATGTTGATGATTTAATTTTGACTAGTGATGAGAAGCTGATACACTCATGCAAGTAGGATATTGCAAGGGAGTTTGAAATGAAGGATATGGGCCTCCTTCATTATTTCCTTGGATTGGAAATATTGCAGTGGGATGGTGAACTTTTTGTGTCTCAAGGAAAGTATGCAAAGGAGATACTTGGTATGTATAAAAAGGAGCTACAAACCCATGGATACTCCTCTTCCAAGAAACTGGAGGAAAGAGGATGCTACTTCTGGAGAGGTAGTGGATGCTACTGCCTATTGACAGTTAGCGAGTTCGCTAATGTAGCTAGTGAACATGAGACCATACATTTGCTATGCAGTTAACTAGCTAATTCAAGCTATGGTTAAGCCTACCAAGCTCTTTTGGAAGGTGGGGAAGTATATCCTGAGATACCTGAGGGGCACATCAAAGTATGGTCTATGTTACAAAATAACGGATGGAGTGAAGTTTCATGGCTTCACGGATGCAGATTGAGCTGGCAGTCCATCTGACAGAAAAAGCACATCAGGGGGGATCTTTAGCATTGTATCTGTTACCCATCCATAATTTTGACATATGCAAAGATGGCTAAAATAGGTCTTTAGTCTTCAAGAAAAAAATTTCATGCAAAATCTGTGACTTCTTGAAGCCTCTGTTGTGTTCCTTATCCTTCAAAAAAATCTACCTATTTGATCTCTTCACTCGAAACCCTCAAAGAAGCTTGCTGGTATACAAGGACTATTTCAAAAACCTATTCTCCATCATTTCCCTCCTAAAATCCCCTTTTTCCCTTTATTATTCCTCCATTTCCTCAAAAATCCCTTTAAACCTTGTAAAATCCCTCTTATAAGGTTTAAAACTGCTTTTTCTAACTTGTCGGAACCTCTGGAAAACCTCAAAAAACCCCATTTCGGCCTGAAAATCTAACTTTTCCATATGCGGACCTTTAAGCCCCCGCGGGCTTAAGATCTTAGCTCCTTTCTCCATATAACCGCGACCGCGACCGTCAGCTCAAGTCTTTAGCCCCTTTCACGCTATCAGACTTCGCTTCGCCCCTTTTTTCCTTTATTTCTTCATTATTTCCCCCGCACGATGGTTTCACCGTCGATGAGATCTGGACCGCCCATTTCCTCCAAGACCCGATGGCCATCGCACCCCTCCATCGCATCGGCACATCGCTCCTCGGCGATCCCAGTCCCCTTGTCCCCTGACCCTTTCACCGCCGATATGTGAAGTCCCGATTTAATCTTGACCATCCATTCTCCCCCAGAACCAACGGTCGGCGATGTTTCATCGTTTCACCATCCCCCACCTATTTGTCATTTATACGGAGCTTCGATACATCTGAGCCGTTGATCTCCTTGATATAACGCTCCTCGCTCCATCAACGATCCCTGTTTCCTGGTTCCCAAACCCTCTTTGTCGCTGATATGTGAAGCCCCGAGCTAATCCCCACCGTTGATCATGATCCCAATCCGACGGTCCTCCGTTCATCGCACTTACTCTTCCCATCGACCATCGACACATCACAATTCCAATTTCCTCCTTCCTGAACCCTCTTATCCGCCGAGTTCATCTTAGTCATCCATTTTCCAGATCCAACGGCCATCAGCTCTCCTCCCATATAATCTCGGAGGTCCCACCCGACTGTGCTGGGCCTTTTCATCATGTCTTCTTTTAATCCCCACCGTTGATTTCCCCGATCCAATGGCTAGGATTCTATCGCGCATAAACGCGTCCCCCCCCCCCCCTTTCGTGTGTTTTTAATGCGAAATAGGTGGTTTTGTAGGGGACACGGATCAGTCACTAGACCGCATTGCATTCAATCGGTCCCAAACCACTTGCCGCCTTCACCTCACACGAAAATCGTTGCCGGTTTTCCAATACCGATGACGGTTTTCCAATACCGCTTTTAGTTCTTCACGCCAATACAAATTTTAAACCTCCGCCTGCATTCCACCTCCTATGCAAACGCCCCTCCACCTCTGCTAAACACTCTGAAGTAGTTTTATCCCCATCGCAGGTTTTATTTTAATAGTTTGTGTGTGTTGCAGGTTTTCATGGCAGAAAGGGTATAAAGTCTTCCCACAGCCAATTACAGTGGCTCAGGGCCGAGGGTGACGATCCTCGTAGCCTAAACAATTGCAAAAGCAATATTCAGGGTTTATTATTATTTTTTATCAGTGTCTCATGAACACTGGTGAATATCAAAACCCTCCAGCGCAGAAGGAAGCCAGGATACCAGTACACAAAGAAAACAAAGAAGATCAGTAAAGGTTAAAGGTTAAAGGAATAAATTCGAAGATCAAAGGCTTAACCAACAAGTTAAGGATAAAGACAAAGACATAGTTTAAAGATAGAAGATGATCCAAGAAGGCCTAATACAACCTTAAAAACACAATCTAAAGCTAAATATCAGTGTTTAAAGGGCTAAAACAAGACAGATCAGCAGAAGAAAAGTATCAAATGCCACATCTAAAAAGGCTATTACTCCACCAAAAGACCAAAGGGACACTTGTAGTCTGCTTTACCTTTCGAAGACACCGTGAGAGCCATCCTGATGACAGAATCTCTTTTAAAACTGTCAGAACAGTTATTGCACAGTCATGGGAGGCCTCAGATCCGAAATATGACAGTTGTATCAAAGGTCAAACATGGTGCTTAAGACCAAGATAGCTTCAAAGGACAGACCTAGGAGTTATTACCAACCTGCTAGTTGGTTTTAGATTCAACTAGAAGCAGCTAAAGTGGTACAAAAAGTTATTGCTATGGTTATTGAGTAGAATGGGCATTCAAATACCTCTCACCCATTGTCTTAATTAATATTTATTACCATTTCTGTAGCACTCTTCCTCTTTGCACCTATATGTATTCACAGAAAACTCATTGTAAAGGGTTGGAAAATTGTTAATTGTTGAATTGTTATTGAGTAAGAGTTACTGAGTAGTTGTAATATAGTAGGCTGGGAAGAGAAGTATCCAACTGTAAAATCTATTGGACTCAAAGTATGTAACTGGTCTTGGACATCAAACATACAAGTAGATTCACTGGATCCTAATCTAAATCATTGGTGATGTTTTTCTTTACTCTCACTATTGTTTCTTATGTTTTTCACTTTGTTCATATTCTCTGATAAAGAACAACAAATATAGATTAGGATTTACTTCTAAAAGTACCCTAATTCTGACTGATAAGCTTTATCTTTATGTTTTCTTCTAAATGTGTGCTTGAGAATGAATCAATAGAGTATAAACAGTCAAGGAATGTTGGTAAGCCCATGTCTGGCTGAGAAGAACTTGAGATGTTGTTCTTGAATGATCTTTTCACTGCATGCTAAGTAGAGTCCTAATCAAGGAAGTTTATGGTTAGCCCTGTCCCTTATTTAGTCTTAAACAGTTGTTTTGAAGATTTCCCTTAAGAGTATGCCGAAAGCAAGATAGGTTAAAAGTCCTTACTTGATCTTAGGATACTTTTTATGTTTATCTTAAATGTTTTTTCCTTGAGAGTATGTCAAAAGCAGGATAGGTTAAAATTTCTTACCTAATCTTAGGTTGCCCTTCGTTTTCTTATATGGTTGCATCTTTCACAACACTTATTTATGTTCCATACCACAAACTCAACTTAAAAGATCTTCTGATATAGATGACTTTCCGTATGGAAACCCTTGAATAGTTTTTGTGCAAGTAAACCCTTTTATGACTCTATAGGCCAATGGTTTAGCACTTTTTTTTTTACCTATCTTCCCATGTTGAAACATACTTCCACTTATTTCCTCCTTCACTTCACATAACCTTCTTATTTAATGAATCCAACCAAAAAAAAACAAATCCCTTGTACTTCATAACTAGCCTAATATCATATCATAAGCCTTAAAGATATATCCTTTGAAAACAAATATAGAGAGATCCCTCTCTGAATCCAGGAGGGCTAGATCCTAGGATTCCAAAGTGTTTATGATGTTTCCTTGTCATTTGGTATGCTAATATACCAAATCACAGGACCCCAAAATAATGGCGACTCCACTGGGGACTTATGAATAAATTGCATCTTAGACATCCTTAAGAGCTCAGAAGACCCACAACAGCTTTATATGGGTATTTAATTACTGATGGTCGATAGCAACTCATATTAAAAAATTTGAAATCATCCACCTGGCAACTCCACAACTACTAAAAGACCAAAAGACTCCACTAGTGATCAGTAGGCCTGCCGATCACTCCTGGTTTCACAAATACTCCACTGGGATAGCCCACACTACCATTAAAACATCATGCACACCCATGATTAGGAAACTTTGAGGATTAATTTTTCTTTGTTAAAGACTAGTTTGCCTCTAAATATTGTCATATCTGGCTAACTTTCTTCTCTTTGCGTCTAAATCTTAACATAGTGGCTTCAAGAAGAATTCATACCAGAGCTTATCCTGACCCAAATCCTGCTGAAATAGTTGATAATCCAGAAAGCATTCTTAGTAAGTCTCCTCTATCTAGGGATCCAACTATTGTCAAACCCATTCATAGAGCTAACTCCGTGCCTGAAGACCTTACAGCTCTATCAGATACCCAAGTAAACTTAACCTTTTCAAGAATTTTACCAAGAACCAAGTCACTTAGTGGTATAGATTAGAAATACTGTGAACCTCCAAGTTCACCACAACATAGTGGCCAACATATTAGCAGCAAAGAAACCCCTCGATCCACACCTCCTGATCTTCATTTCATTCATAACTTTGGTTTCTCTCACCCCAAATCTGCTCAACAGTCTCTTACTGGTCCAAGCACTTCTGTCATCCATATACCCACTGTTCAAACCACTCCATTCCTCCCACAAAATCCTATCATGGCAGCATGGTATGCTCCACTAGTGTTACCACAACCTTTGGTTTCTTTACCCAATGAATATCAGTCCAAAATTCCCCATTTCACTGGGAATGAACCCACTATTGCCCAACAGCATGTAGATAAAATGAATGATGCCTTTGATTATATGGAAATAGAAGATGGGACCATCAAAATGAGGATTTTTGCCCAAAGTTTAGGAGGAGAAGCTAAGAAATGGTTTAAAGGTTTAACTCCTAATAGTATTAATGATCTCCCTTCTTTACATCAAACATTCATAAACAAATGGGAAATTAGGAAGAACCCTCTCCAAATACTTTCAGATTACAACAACCTCAAGAGAAACACTGGGGAAAGTGTTCAGAATTATTGCACTAGATTCAATAGTGTTTATAACGTACTACCCCCATATTTGAAACCTCCACAAGGCTCAGCTTTGGCCAAATTCCCAGAAGGATTTGATCCTGAAATGGCCTATCAGCTAAGAGAAAGGGATCTCTTGACTTTAGAAGACATGCAGAAGGGAGCTCTTAGTGTGGAAGCAAATCTGATTGAGAAGAGAGCTAGGATGAGGACTGTAAAGAAAGTAACATATAGGGAAGACACTACACCTTCCACATCTAACTCAAAATTAGACCATCTAGCCAAGAATATGGATAGGTTAGAAAGAATGATGGAGAGGTTGGTTGTCTAAAAAAATACTCAGAATAGGAACCAGCCTCAAAATCAGAACCAGAACTTTAGGAAAAACCCCAATCAGATTAGACAAAGAGATACCGATCAACAAATCAGACCTCCATTCCAAGAAAATTATGTTGATGAAGATGAGGGAATGATAGAAGAGCCAGAGGGAACTATTATAAACATGTTGGGAGTAAGTAATGAAGACCCTTCCTTTTTCATAGAGGATGACTAGGCCACATGTACATATTACGATAATGAAGGCTTAGAATCTGAAGACTATATGCAAGGCTTTGAGAATGCCATCATGGAGGTCCATAAACAATATGACCTTAGGAGCAAAAATAACCAAGAAACTCCCCAAACAAGGACCTCTAAAACTGCTGCTAAAAACAAATCTGAAAAGGTGGTTAGAAAGGTTACTGAAAACAACAAAATAACAACTGAAAGTACTAGTAAAAACAAGGGCAAAGGCACTCAAACCACTGATAAACAGTGTTGACCCTAGAATTTCAACTAGTGCCCCTGTAAAAACAGTTGCAACTGATGAACATAGTAAAAACCAGCAAGCTGATTTTGCTGATAAGTTAGTGACTAACAAGACAGATTTGAGACTTTCAAAGAATCGGTTCCCTTTCAATTTGGAAAGTGAAATTACTAAAACCAAGATCTATGTCCCCCTCAATGAGTTAGTCACTCAAGATGTATATAAATGTCAGGTGTTAAAAGCTTTGAACATAGAAGAAAATAATGACTATGTCAACTTAAATGATGATCAACCAGCCCTTTTATTTGGGCCTAAAATTGAAGGAATGTTCCAAGAATGAGTGGTCCCTCCTTTCTATGTCAGTTTGAATATCCATGATAAGATTTTACACAATGTTATGCATGATTCAGGGGCTTCTCATAACCTCATTCCCAAAGTAATCATGGAGAGATTAGGCCTTGAGATAACCAGACCATATAAAGATTTGTATTCTTTTGACTCCATTAGAGTAAAATGCTTAGGCCTGATCAAAGATATTTGTGTAAACTTGACCCAAATCCCAGCCAAATGCATAGTGATGGATGTGGTAGTGGCTGATGTGCCCCCCAAATATGGCGTGCTTCTTTCAATATCACGGGGTGCTAAGCTTCAAGGTACCATGCAAATGGACATGACATATGCCACCATCGCTTTCTTCAGTCAACTTGGAAGACTTTATAGGAAATCACACATGAAATTTATGGTGAGTAGTCAAGAAAAATCAGAAAATTCCCCTCTTTATTCTATCCATATAGACCTAGACTCGTTCATTCTTTGCAATGAGGAAAGCTTTGGTGAACTAGAGTTGGAAGGTGAGCGATCACCCAACATTACGGAAAATATGAAAGGAGGGGATAGGGAGGGAGAGGATCTCAAACAATTTTCCGAATCTGAAAAGTACAACAAACAAAACAGAGAGTATGAACCACCCACTGTCCATCAGCTTAGTGCAAATCACGAAGGTCAAGAAGAAAGGCCTCAACTCCATGAAAACTTCAAGGAACAAGACCAACATAAACATGCTGCAGAACCCATAGAACTGCATAATGACAGTCAGAACACACAGGACAAAGGGAACAGTAATGAAAACAACAACAAGTCTGAAACTAGCCCTCTTTGGAGTATGAGTTTTGATGGGTCTTGTAATAGAACTAGTGTAGGAGCAGGTTTGTGGCTTCATAACACAGATAACAATTACGCTAAAGGCCATTCATACAAGCTAAAATTCCAATGCACAAATAACATAGTAGAGTATGAAGAACTCCTCTTAGGACTACAGTTACTGAAGAAATTAGGAGCCAGGAGGATAGTTGTTCATGGAGATTATGAACTGATCATTAGGCAGATAAATGGAGAGTACACTGCCAAACATCCAAGACTAAGAGCCTATAGAAATTATTCCATGGACCTTTTAAAAACTTTTGAGGAATATGAACTTGTTTTTTTCCCTAGAATCCAAAACATTCTTGCCAATGGTTTAGCTTGTGCTGCCAGTTCATGTCAAAGACCTTATGACAACAAACAGTTCATATTCCAAGTGAAATATAGACCAGCTATCCCAGACAATGAAAAGTATTGGCAGTTCTTTGAGGGAGATAAACAGATAGAGGACTTCCTGCAGTCCATAAATGATTTTGAATTTCCAAATTCAAACTCAAAGTATGATAAATATTATCTTAATGAGGAACAACTTGTTGAAAAAGAACCTCCTCCCATTATAGAGATAAACCTACTAACCAGAGAGTTCAAAAATTAAATGGAAGAGTACATAAACTCAGGAAAAGAAGACATAGAGGTGCTACAGTCTAAAGACAAAGGCTTGCCCAAAGGACTAGCACCTCTATAAGACTTGTTTGATTTTAATGACATTGCCAAGAAACCAACAATAGAACCCACTGAATCTGATATTGAAGAATGCAATATAGGCAGTAAATACAAGCCTAAAATGATCAAGTTATCTAAAACATTACCATCTCACATGAAACTGAAGTATATCGAGTTGTTTAAAGAGTTATCTGATGTATTTTCTTGGGGCTATGAATATTTAAAGGCATATGACACAGAGACCATTCAGCACAAGATACCACTTAAAGAAAACCAGAAACCATTTAGGCAGAAATTACGCAAAATAAACCCCGTGCAGTTACCTCTGGTTGAGAAAGAAATTAGGAAAATTTATGATGCTGAAATTATTGTCCCTATGAGATACTCAGAGTGGGTATATAATCTTGTATCTGTAAGAAAGAAAATGGGAGAAATAAGGCTCTGTATTGACTTTAGGAATTTGAACAGAGCCTCATTAAAGGGCAACTATCCCCTGCCTAAAATGGAGCACATCTTACAAAGGGTAGTTGGTTCCAAGAGGATTTATTTGCTAGATGGCTTTTCAGGATATAATCAGATATTGGTACTTCCTAATGATCAACTGAAAATAGCCTTCACTACTCCTTGGGGCACTTTCATGTATGTGAAAATTCCTTTTGGATTAATGAATGCAAGTGCCACCTTTCAAAGAGCCATGGATATTGCTTTCTCAAAAGAAATAGGCCACTTCAATGTGATTTATTTAGATGACATTACAGTCTATTCCAAAATAGATGAAGAACACCTAGCACACCTAAGAAAGGTCTTTGAGAAATGTAGAAAATTTGGGCTTTCTTTAAATCCCAAGAAGACATTTTTTGGTCTCCAGGAAGGTAAGCTTCTTGGTCACATCATATCTGAAAAGGGGATTAAAATAGACCCAAAAAGGGTTGAAGTTATATTGCAAATCAGTCATCCCAGAAACATCAAAGAACTTCAATCTTTCATTGGAAAGATTAATTTCTTAAGAAGGTTCATACCCAACCTGACAGAACTCCTTATAAGGAGCATGACAAACATGCTAAATAAAGAGATAGGAGTTCAATGGACCTTAGAAGCAAAGAAATCCTTTGAACTGGTCAAACATGCACTTACCCAAGCACCGATTCTTATCAGTCCTGATTTCACCAAGGAATTCCTCGTATTTTCATTTTCATCAGAACATGCTGTGGTCGCTGTCCTATTACAGAAAAATCCAGAAGGACAAGAGCAGCCAATTGCATTTTTCAGCAAGGCATTAAGAGATGCACCTCTAAAATATAATATCATGAAAAAATAGGCCTATGCTTTGGTCAAAGCCTTGAAGGATTTCAGAGTTTATATCTTACACTCACACATTATTGCATTTGTGCCTCATGTAGTGGTAAAAGACATTTTTTCACAAGACCCCAATGGAAAAAGAGGAAAGTGGATTGTTGTGATACTGGAATACGATTTGGAAATTAAACCCACTAAACTCATCAAGGGTCAAGGCCTAGCACAATTAATGGTTGAATCCAACTTGCAAGCACTTGATATAAACATGATAGTTGCTTTAGATGGGCAGGAAGAATTACCAACCCCACTTATTGAGGATCATTTCCTCAATTCATCTTGGTATGCTGATATTTTGTATGTGCTTACTAACCTCAATGCCCCTCCTGGTTTGTCTAAAACAAAGGAAAGATTTTAAATTTGAAATTTGTTAGCTACTAAATTTTAGATAAATGTTTATATTGGAAGAATGCTAGTGGTTTATTTCTTAAATGTTTGCTTGAGGTTGATGCAGATAGGATCAGGCACAAGTTTCATGAAGGAGAATGTGGAGGCCACCTCAATTGGAAAACCACTGCTAATAAAATCCTTAGAGCTGGCTATTACTGGCCCACCCTCTTTCAAGATGTCCACAAAATGATAGTTGCATGCCACAAATGCCAAATTTTCGAAGGCAAGAGATTACTGCTTCCCTTACCCTTGCAACTAATCACTGTTGAAGCTCCTTTTCAACAGTGGGGCCTAGACTTCATTAGAAAAATCCATATTGCCTCATCTGCCCCACATAGATGGATACCCATAGCCACTCATTATTTCACCAAATGGATAGAATCCATCCCTTCTAGGAATGCCACAGACTCAGTTATCATAAAATTCCTTGAAGATCATATCCTGTCTAGATTTGGATGTCCTAGGAAAATTATCACTGACAATGCTGCTGCATTTGGTTCTAAAAAGATGGTTGATTTCTGTCATAGATATTAGATTGTGCTTGGTCATTCCATTTCTTATTACCCTCAAGGTAATGGGTTGGCAGAATCTTCCAATAAGAGCCTAATAAACATAATAAAGAAGCTGCTCGAAGAAAATCAGAGGTCATGGCACGACAAGCTGGTACATGCTTTATGGGCAGATAGACTGACAACAAAGAAATTAATTGGAATGTCTCCTTATCAGCTGGTTTATGGAGTAGATGCAGTTTTTCCTACCAGTTTATGAGTGCCAGCAATGAAGTTGGTCCAAGAAATACAATCAAAGGAAGATAGCATGATGAGAAGGATAAATCAGACCATACATCTTCAGCAAACCAGGGAAGAAGTCTATTACATAGCACAGAAAGTACAAGAGAATATCAAAAAGCTATTTGATAAGAGGACAAAGGCCAGTGATTTCAAAATTGGTGACAAAGTACTCAAATGGGATTCCAGGAGAGAAGATAAGGGCAAACATGGCAAGTTTGACAATTTATGGCAAGGCCCTTACATCATCCAATCTGCCATTGGTCATAACACATTTTTTCTACAAGAAATGGATGGTACAGACTTGTTTGGGGGTCTTGTCAATGGCAGGATGCTCAAGCATTATTTCTAATAAACTCTTAGTTTAAAGCTTTCATTCTTGATTGTAAATATCATTGCTTTATTTTGTTTTGAAAAAAAAATACAAAACCAATAGAAAAAGAGAAAAGAGGGTAGACATAACAAGAAAGGTACAACCCCATACCAAAAAAGAAAGAAAGTCTGAAAGTGTGCAAGCCTAAATGCCACTACTTGAAAGAGCACTGCTATTTAGTCATAAAGCCTAATCATGGCTAGATATATTTCAATTTACTGTTGATAGGTTAGTGAATCAGATTTTCCAAACAATTTAATATTGGCTTATCAGTAGGTTAGATTAGGATAGAAAAGGAATGGCTCTAATCAGATCAAAACTTGAGCCAAAGATAAAAAAAAAAGATTGGTTCTAACATGCTGAAAACTTGAACCAGGTAAAGAAGAAGAAGACAGCTCTAAAAATATCAAAGCCAGAGCTGAGAGAAAGAGAGAAGGATGCTTTTAATTTTCAGATCTTAAACCTTCCAAGTTTTGTTCTACTTTTTTCAAATAAAGTTCTATGAGCAGTTTGTTTTGGATGTCATAGCCATCACAGCAAATCAGACAGCTTAATCATGGTTTGGTTGTGTTTTCAATTTCTGTGTTAGAATATAGAGAATGAAATCTATCAGACAACTTAATCTTGGCAGATAGTAGATTAGGTAGAGAATTTTTTAGTCCAATTGTTTAATCTGGACTCATGGAAGTTATAAGGGTAGATTTAGATTAGTTTTCTTACTTTCAATAAAGGAATAAAATGTTGATGTCAAAGGGTTTGCAAGTCCAAGTGCACCCTGCTGAAGAAAAAATGTTAGGAAAGTAGGCTGTGTAGGTAGCTGTTTGGGGAAAATTGATTTGTTATGATGTAATGATTGATCATCTTTCAAGCAGCATGATCAAAGAAGAAAGAGGATTGTCAAAGTGCAGGACATTGATCTACATTCCAGAGATAAATTTATGAGGTTCTTAACACCTCCAAGGAGCTGCCATCCCCAAGTGGAGCCGCTATTAGCCATCCATAATTTTGACATATGCAAAGATGGCTAAAACCGGTCTTTAGTCTTCAAGAAACAAATTTCATGCAAAATTTGTGACTTCTTGAAGCCTCTACGGTGTTCCTTATCCTTCAAAAAATCCACCTATTTGATCTCTTCACTCAAAACCCTCAAAGAAGCTTGCTGTTATACAAGGACTATTTCAAAAACCTCTTCTCCATCATTTCCCTCCTAAAATCCCCTTTTTCCCTTTATTATTCCTCCATTTCCTCAAAAATCCCTTTAAACCTTGTAAAATCCCTCTTATAAGGTTTAAAAATTATTTTTCTAACTTATCGGAACCTTTGGAAAACCTCAAAAAACCCCATTTCGGCCTGAAAATATAACTTTTCCATATGTGGACCTTTAAGCCCCCGCAGGCTTAAGATCTCAGCTCCTTTCTCCATATAACTGGGACTGCGACCGTCGGCTCAAGTCTTTAGCTCCTTTCGCGATATCGGACTTCGCTCCACCCCTTTTTCCCCTTATTTCTTCATTATTTCCCCCGCGCGATGGTTTCACCACCGATGAGATCTGGACCATCCATTTCCCCCGAGATCCAACGGCCATCTCACCCCTCCATTGCATCGGCGCATCGCTCCTCGGTGATCCCATTCCCCTTGTCCCCTGACCCTTTCACCGCCGATATGTGAAGTTCCGATTTAATCTCGACCGTTCATTCTCCCCCAGATCCAACAGTTGGCGTTGTTTCGTCGTTTCGCCGTCCCCCGCCCATTTGTCATTTATATGGAGCTCCAATACATCTGAGACGTTGATCTCCTTGATCTAACAGTCGTCGCTCCATCGAAGATCCCTGTTTCCTCGTTCCCAAACCCTCTTTGTCACCGATATGCGAAGCCCTGAGCTAATCCCCACCGTTGATCTCGATCCTGATCCGACGGTCCTCCGTCCATCGCACTTACTCTTCTCATCAGCCATCGGCACATCGCAATTCCAATTTCCTCCTTGTCGGACCCTCTTCTTTGCCAATTTCCAATCCACCGAGTTCATCTCAGCCATCCATTTTCCAGATCCAACGGCCATCGACTCTCCTCCCATATAATCTCGCCGGTCCCACCTGACCGCGCTGGGCCTTTTCATCATGTCTTCTTTCAATCTCCACCGTTAATTTCCCTGATCCAACGGCTAGGATTATATCGCGCACAAACTCATCCCCCCCCCCCCCCCTTTCGTGCATTTTTAACACGAAATAGGTGGTTTTTTAGGGACACGTGTCAGTCACCAGTCTGCATCGCATTCGATCGGTCCCAAACCACTTACCTCCTTCACCTCACACGAAAATCGCTGCCGGTTTTCCAATACCACTTTCAGTTCTTCACGCCAATGAAAATTTTAAACCTCTGCCTACATTCCACCTCCTCTGTAAACACCCCTCCACCTCCGTTGAACCCTCTGAAGCAGTTTTATCCCCATCGCAAGTTTTATTTTAATAGTTTGTGTGTGTTGCAGGTTTTCATGGCAGAAAGGGTATAAAGTCTTCCCACAGCCAATTACAGTGGCTCAGGGCCGAGGGTGACGATCCTCGTAGCCAAAAAAATTGCAAAAGGGATATTCAGGGTTTATTATTATTGTTTATCAGTGTCTCATGAACATTGGTGAATAGCAAAACCCTCCAGCGCAGAGGGAAGCCAGGCTACCGGTATGAAAACAAAGAAGATCAGTAAAGGTTAAAGGTTAAAGGTATAAATTTGAAGATCAAAGGCTTAACCAACAAGTTAAGGATAAAGACAAAGACACAGTTTAAAGACAGAAGATGATCTGAGAAGGTCTAATACAGCCTTAAAAACACAATATAAAGCTAAATATCAGTGTTTAAAGGGCTAAAACAAGACATATCAACAGAAGAAAAGTCTCGAATGCCACATCTATAGAGGTTGTTACTCCACCAAAAGACCAAAGGGACACTTGTAGTCTGCTTTACCTTTAAAAGACACCATGAAAGCCATCCTGATGACAGAACCTCTTTTAAAGCTGTTAGAACAGTTATTGCACAGTCATGGGAGCCCTCAGAACCGAAATATGACAATTACTTGTCTCAGAGGTCAAACATGGTACTTCAGACCAAGATAGCTTCAAAGGATAGGCCTAGGAGTTATTACCAGCCTGCTAGTTGGTTTTAGATTCAAGTAGAAGCACCTAAAGTGGTACAAACAGTTATTTCTATGGTTATTAAGTAGAATGGGCATTCGAATACCTCTCACCTGTTGTCTTAATTAATATTTATTACCATTTATGCATCACTCTTCCTCTTTGCACCTATATGTATTCACAGAAAACTCATTGTAAAGGGTTGGAAAATTGTTAATTGTTGAACTGCTATTGAGTAAGAGTTACTGAGTAGTTGTAATATAGCAGGCTGGGAAGAGAAGTATCAGACTGTAAAAGCTATTGGACTCAAAGTATGTAACTGGTCTTGGACATCAAACAGACAAGTAGATTCATTGGATCCTGATCTAAATCATTGGTGATGTTTTTCTTTACTGTCACTGTTGTTTCTTATGTTTTTCACTTTGTTCATATTCTCTAATAAAGAATAGCAAATATAGATTAGGATTTACTTCTAAAATTACCCTAATTCTAACTGATAAGCTTTATCTTTATGTTTTCTTCTAAATGTGTGTTTTAGAATGAATCAATAGAGTCTAACCAGTAAAGGAATGTTGGTGAGACCATGTCTGGTTGAGCAGAACTTGAGATGTTGTTCTTGAATGATCTTTTCACTGCATGCTAAGTAAAGTCCTAATCAAGGAATTTTATGGTTAGCCCTATCCCTTGTTTAGTCTTAAACAATTGTTTTTAAGATTTCCCTCAAGAGTATACCGAAAGCAAGATAGGTTAAAAGTCCTTACTTGATCTTAGGATACTTTTTATGTTTATCTTAAACGTTTTTCCCTGGAGAGTATGTCAAAAGGAGGATAGGTTAAAAGTCCTTACCTGATCTCAGGTTGTCCTTCATTTTCTTATATGTTTTCTTCTTTCACAACACTTCTTTATGTTCCATACCACAAACTCAACTTAAAATATCTTCTAATATAGATGACTTGCCATATGGAAACCCTTGAATAGTTGATGTTCAAGTAAACCCTTTTATGACTCCATAGCCCAATGGTTTAGCATTATTTTTTGACCTATCTTCCCATGCTGAAACATCCTTCCACTTATTTCCTCCTTCACTTCACATAACCTTCTTATTTAATGATTCCAACCAAAAACAAACAAATCCCTTGTACTTCATAACTAGCCTAATATCATATCATAAGCCTTAAAGATATATCCTTTGAAAACACATATAGAGAGATCCCTCTCTGAATCTAGGAGGGCTAGATCTTAGGATTCCAAAGTGGTTCTGATGTTGCCTTGTCATTTGGTATGCCAATCTGCCAAATCACAGGACCCCAACAATATCTACAACTGTTTCTTGGTACAACAAGAAGCATATATCTGTGGCACTTAGTTGAGCAGAAGCGGAATACATGGCAGCAAGCCAAGCTTCATGTGAGGCTATCTAGATGAGAAAGATCTTGGTTGGTTTGTTTGATTCTCAGATGGATCCGACATTGATTCATTATGATAATCAAAGTTGCATTAAACTCTCAATTAATCCTGTGTTTCATGATAGGTCCAAGCATATAGATATACGGTACCATCATCTCAGAGATTATGTGCAAAGGAGAATCATGTTGTTTCAGTACCTTCCCACGGAAGATCAGGATGCAGATATTTTGAAGAAGGCGCTCACCAGGAGCAAATTTGAATACCATAGAGACGAGGTCAGGGTGAAGGATAATCACTTTCTTGTTGAGAGGGAGTGTTTAGATTCAACAAGAAATTTTTGGCACCCATGATCCTAGTGAAAATTAAGAACCTACACTAGGGTGGGGCCCACTGGCTATTTTTAGGTGCATGTCTATTTTTATTATCCCTTAATTTAGATGGACATTAAAATATAATATATTCTCAATGTGGACTTCAAACACTTAACTGAAGTGTCAAAATAAATTAGGTAAGTGAATTTTGAGTTAGAGGTTGGTTGGTGGGACATGCAGAGTAATTCTAGTTGTAACTGAGTGATTCTAGTTGTAACAGAGTTCGAAGTGAAGTGGTGCATGAGTTTGTGCAAGTTGTAAATAGTTTAACTCAATTAAGTGAGTTAAAATCAGTTGTGATATTTGTAACTGAAGATACACTAGTGAGGTATCTAGTGAAATAAATATTAATTAATTCACAATCAGTGATCTCACATGCAACTGAGGATTTACTAATATTAGTTGCATGCATGTCAGATCCAGTGGAGACCCAGTTGAGTTCTAGGTGAAAGGGAAGTTGATTATCAGTTGTGACATTATCTTCTTGTACACATGAAAGCAATCACACATTGGATGTGCCTATGATACTTGCACAGTCAAGGCAGTCAGGATTGCATCCATTCAAGGATTGTATTCAGCAGGGATTTCACAGTGAAGACAGGCTGTCTGGAGACAATAAATTGGCTAAGGGATTTTCCAATTTTTGTATGACAGTGTGAGATAATTAGCTGTTGTACTGAGGCCTCTTGTGAGAATAGTTTTTTATGTAATTGTTTCATGATCCATGATATAATATACAATAGAAGATAGTGGGGTTTTTAGCTGTAAGCTTTCCCGAGAAAATTATCTGTGTTGTGTCTGATTGATCTTTCTTCATATTCATGTGATTGGTGATTGTGTTTTTAATTCCGCAAATATTTGTAGAAACGATTCAGTATTTAACTTTAGCAAATTGTTAGATCGGGTGAATCCAAGATATACATGAATATTGTATAATTTCTACAAGATATTGAAGTTATGTTATTTCTTATAGCTCAAAGTGTTGCTTCTAAGTAAAAATATTGATAGGTTGAAGTTCTACTCCAAAGTCAAAGTGTTGCTTCAAGATTGAAGTGTTGCATCTAGGTCAAAGTTTAGTTGTTGCTGTCAGGTCGAAGTTGTTCCTACAAAGTTGAAGTTCTAAATCGAAGTTGTTGCTAGAAGTTTATCATCTGTAGAAGAAGGGACAGGCAGACTTGGTGATTGGGAGAAATTTGTGTCTAGGTCTAAGAGTCTTAGATTATCTCATGAAACTATTGAAGGAAGATTTATTGACTAGGTTTTCCCCTAGGTAGGGGTTTCTCCCTGGTTTTCCGCTTACATCTGGTGTCTTCGATCTTCGTGTTATGGTTTTGGTAATTTCTGTTAGGTTCCCGTGATTTGGCAAATTGGCTAACCAAATGATAGGGTAACATCAGACGAGTCTTTGGAGTCCTAGGACCTAGCCTTCCTGGACTCAGAGAGGGCTCTCTCTATTGTGCGAAGGAAGTGAGCTTGTTCACTATGGGTGATTGATTTTAGGCTAGTTGTTAAGTGTAGGTTTGTTTGTTTGTTTTGGGTTGGGGTAAGATGATCAAGTAGGATAGGTGGAATGAAAGAATATCAAATCAATAGGGCTATGGAGTCAGATGAAGGCTAAGGTGTCTAAATGCTTACGCAGAGTGGATTGCAGGGCCAATTTAGCAAGGTGAGTGGATCCTTAAAGTGATGATGAGGTGTAATGAACATTAAGTTTGGGAAGAAACTAAGAGATCTTAAATGTATATAATCTTAAAGCAATGACTCATGAGTTAGGGCAAACCATTAATCTCTATGAATAATACTCAAACTAGTAAACATACAAGATGAACAATCCAGTGGTACATAGAAGCATTAGAACTCCTAACTTTAGAAATCCACCTTCAGTTTTTCGAGAAAAACATATAAGATAAACAAAAAATTCAATATATGGAGAGGGAACTCCTAAACAGCATATATCAAACTATCGGGAATTGTGAAACAAGTTGATGAGCATGGGCAAAGGGCAAGATCGAAACAAGGCCTCTTTGCATTATCTTAATCAATCAGTATTCCATAGGAAAGCTTCACAATGAGTTTTTGAAAACTTTAAATAAACAGGGCATACCATGAATCATATTTATAAGCTAACATACTGATCATTTATGAAACAAAGAACAAATTTAGTAGGCCTAAGGAGCAGTCAAGAATTCCTTAAGATGAACTAAAAGAAGTAAACATCAAAGCTATAGCATGCAGGAGGTTTGAGGTGCTTCCATGAGCATATCTCAACCTATACTTTTCTTATCTATAGCAAGCAAGTAGACTGAAACAAAATGAGGACAAGAAAATAGTAACAAGTTAGAAAAACATCCCCATTCACCAAGCTATGGAATCCTGCAAGCAAGCTTCTCCAACATCAAGCCACACAAGTCATTCATTCACTTCATGAAACCAAATATCTTCTCCAAGCTCATAAACCATGTATTGATCTATAACACATCAAGTCCCAACTGTTTACAATAAATCCTCAAGCCTTATATAACAAATAAGGAGAGGAGAGCCTATTAGAGCATCTAGAAGACTATTGGCCAAAGAGAAATATCCTAACTTGTCCTTGAGGCTTTGCAAAGCCCAAGGCACAAAAATATCTAACAAAATATCTTTTATGACCATAAATGGAAATAAAATTTATTTTTAGGCTTCACATGCCCAAGAAAACTTTCCAAACGCACATCTGCCCAGTCATACACAGGAACGCAGCACTCTGTCTCTGATTTCTGAAAATTTTCCAGGCGCACAGCACCAAAAAGAGTCTTTTTACAGCAAGGTTTTGGAGGCCTTCCCGATGTAGAAAAAGGATCCGTGATGGCCCGTTGGAAAGCTATGGATGTCTAATTTCCAAATATTCTTCTTTTTTCTAAATCCACTCTCTTGAAGTTTCCCAAAAAGTAGAAACAGTGAAGGTTCCCAGGAGCGCAGCACCTGCTCAGAAAAGGTGGCAGAAAGGTGAAAAATGGGTGTTTTTGGCCCTTTTGAGGGACCAAAACAACTCTAAATGAGCTGAAATTTTGTGAGCATGCTCCTCTTTTTCCAAGGAATCCAAAAATGTAAATTTTTCCTGCTGAAGATGCTCTAGGAAAAAAAGAAACGTCCAAGGTGCTACACTCTTAGGCTTGAAAATTTGCAAAAAACAAAAAGTGTTCAATTTTGCTCAAAATTGGTGAGTGAGTCCCTTAAGGGTCCTTAGAGACCTGTAGTGAAGCTTGAGCCAAAATTCCAATCCTATCTTGGTCATTTCCATCAATTGGCGCTAGGCCCCTCCTTTGGGCAGTTTTGAGCTTCTTCCTAGCAAACTGATTTCTCTTTTTGTAATGTTCAGTCATCCTTCTCTGTAAGCCTAGATCTTTGTTTTCCTTCTCTAACTTAGCTTCCAAATGTATATTTTCCCTTTCAAGCCATGATTCTTTGTCATGCTCAATTTCCAAGGTGAGGAGCTCAGTGAGAGGGAATTGTTTTTCTTGGTCTGATTCTTCCTCTCTCTGTTTTTCCAATGCTTTCCTAAGACCCATAGTCCTAGGCCTCTTCCTAGCTTGCCCCTCTTCCTCATTATCTTCTTCATAGGCACCCATGTATTCCTCTAGTTGTACTTGTGATTTCTGAGCTTATCTTTTGTATTTGAGCTCCCGGGCTTCATAAATGGCAATTTGGCCACTCATTTTCTTGTTTTGTGTTTGTAGGAAATGAATGAGATACTTTTATCTTTCCAACTCAACCTTTAAATATCTGATTTGGGCACTCCGGTCCTGTAGGAGAGAATTAAGTATCCTTGTTTCATTTTCCTCATCTCTGCTCAAGTGAATGAGTTCAAATTCCCTCTCTTCTTCATGACTTCTTTCCTATTCTTTCATTGTCTTCTTGTCTTTGTCCTTCATGGGCTTCTTACTTTTTTCTTTCTTCTTACTGTTTGAGTGACCTTGTCTTTCACAGTTTTGGTGATTTTGTCTTTTATTGGTTTTGAGGAGGAGTGCATGGCCCCTTGCCTTTTGGAGGCAGAAAACACATGCCTCCTACCCCTCTGATAAGGGACGATGAGAGGTGTTACAAACTGGGCTTGCACAATTTGATCATTTATAGCCCTAGGACTGTCCTTCTCTTCAAGAATGTTTTATGTGTGTATCTCCTTGTTATTTTGTTGTTGGCAGTCCCTTTGACTATCAATTTCAACCTCTTTTATGCTCTCCTCAATAGGAGGACCTTCAAAACTACCATGTCATGTCTCTGCACTGTCAGAGGCGCCTAGGTTTGATACATTTTCACCTTTAGGACTATCCATCTCTTCACCTTGTTCACTGTTGTTTTTACTGCCTTCATTCTTTGGATCTTGGCCATCATCTCCTTGTTTATTTAAAACGACTTTGAAATTTGTTTCTGGGCTATCTTCATCAATTTTGTCATTGCCATGACTTCTTATTTCTTTTTTTCCATTGTCTGTTGTAGGGATTTCAATGCCCTTTTCTTCATTTTGAGACCCAGCACTTTGACTTTCTTTCTCATACTGGTGTCACTGCTTGTAACTCTATTTTCTTCTTGGTTTACCTCTTCATCTGTGTTGTTGTTTTGACTGTTTTCCTCTAGGCCTTCATCATCTTTTCCCTCACTATCTGTATCATCTCCCTTATCTTCATTATTTTGGTCATCACTATCTCCCTCATATTCTTCCTCATCTTCATCACATTCTTCCTCATCTTCATCACCTTGACCATCACTCTTTGGTTCATCTTTATTGTCACTGTTTTCTTCAGGGCCTGTGCTGCTTTCTTCAAGGCCATTTCCTCCTCCTTTATTTTGATTATTTTCTTCCTCATCCTCATCACACTCTTCCTCACTTTCATCACACTCTTCCTCACTAATTTTTTCATTTTGGTCACCACTACTTTCTTCCTGATCATAAGTGCTCTTATCATCCTCACACTTTTCCTCACTTTCACTATTTTCTTCCTCAACTTCCTCATCTTCCTCACACTCTTCCTCACTTTCATCATCCTTTCTCTCATCTTCCTCACTTTCATCATCCTTTCTCTCATCTTCCTCATCTTCCTCACACTCTCCCTCACTTTCATCATCCTTTCTCTCATCTTCCTCACTTTCATCATCCTTTCTCTCATCTTCCTCATCTTCCTCACACTCTTCCTCACTTTCTTGTTCATTTTGATGATCACTGCTTTCTTCCTGATCATCAATGCTCTCATCATGATCACTTTTCTTAGGGGAAGGTGTTTGAAGAAGGTTTTTTTGGGAAAGTGATTCATGTGAGGAAGGTGAATCATGGTCAGTGGAGGGCGATGGAGGAGTAAGAGGAGGATTTTGAGAAGATGATGGCACATTTTGCAGCGAGATGGACGGTGAATTGGTGAAGTCATCATAGGAAATAAATGCCTCCCAAGGAATGTCTTTTTGGTTCAATTGGTGAATTACAATGACTTTGATAAGAGAGTGATGAAATAGGCTTGTCACCTGCTGGGTTGGAGGCCTCTTTTTCGTGATGGAGGACATTTTTCCAATGCTTTTGCAGAGGAAATAAGGCATGTTTAGTAGCTTGGCCCTGGTGAAGTGCGTGAGGAGTCTAATATGATAGGAGTAGATTCTGGAGAACCTACCATCACAGGTAAAGTATTTCATGACAATCTTCATGAGGAGGGCATACATGTCCAGTAGATGTGAAAAAGGAAAAATGGCTTTACACTCAGCTTGGAAACTAGGTTTTAGAAATGGATGATAATGGATCAAGTCAAGATGTGTCTGTTTAAACCACCTTTCTCCTATGCAAGGCATCCCAGTGGCTTTAGAGATAGCTTTAGGGGTCAACTCAAACCTTACCCCTGCTAGATGAACTTTATTCCTATGAAGCCTTAGGGCAAATAACTCTGTCAACTGAGGATGGCTTTTGATTTCTTGTACCTTGTTGCAGAATTCAAAACACCCTAATTCTTTGAAATAAGATAGGACAGAAGGGGAGGTTATCAACTCTTTGGTATCTATAGGATCAAACCTATTGGGATTCCCTCCTTTCTTATACTGTCTTCTTGGTCTTTGAGGCTCATCACTCTCCTCTTGAGACATCGTACTTACTTTATCCCTTCCTCCAATTTTTTACACAGAAAACGGTTTTTAGCTGATGAAGTGATGAGGAAAAAGGTTTTTTAGGGGATACTGGACTTCTAAATGGGGCTAGATGATCAACATAGAATATGTTAGGTTCCTATTCAACTTTCCCTCAAGCTTTCTTTGACACAAATTTAGCCCTACTTGGCACTTTTATGACCTAAAAAATGATGAGGAGATGTCAATTAATGAAGAATACCTCTTGAAACTGACTCTCATAGTCAAAATGCAATTTCTGAGCATTATTGGAAAATTTGGACACTTTCTGCAACTTTCTGGGCATTCTTGCACCTTTTTAGGTGGTGCTGCGCTTTTTCGCCAGGCGTGCAACGTCGTGGGCGGGCGCTGCCTGCACGAGAAGTGTACGACAGTTGTAGTGGTGGGCGCGCAGCTCCATCGGCTTGGGCGCTGTCTGCACGAGGAGTGTGTGAAAGTTGCAGTGGTGGGCGCGCAGCGCCGTCAGCCCGGGCACTGCCTACACAAAGAGTGTGTGAAAGTTGCAGTGGTGGGTGCGCAGCACCGTTGGGTCGGGTGCTACCTGCACGTAACTGTCGGGTGGAAACTCCAGAACTATGAGCGTAGCACCGGCGAGCGGGCTTGCACGAGGATCCGGGCGATGTTGGGCGGCATCTCCTGCACGTCGGGTGGGAAACAAAACGCACAGCGTCACCCTTCAGGTGCACAACGTCCGGTAATAAACTACACGGGGCACCTCTACAAGCGCGCAACATCTACCTACAGGGACACAACGTCTGTGAATTTCTGCCCAAGGATGCCTTCTGAAGCCCGGGAAACGTGCTCTTCTTTTCCAAAGTCGGAAATGAGGGGGAAAGAGATGTTGAAGCTATTTATACTCCTCTTTCAAAATAATTTTGAACTTAAAACCCTCTTCCCTAAAGTTTTATTTTCACACTTCTATTGTCTTCCTTTGACTATCTTTTCAGTGCCTTAGCCTTTTTGGAGCCAGTCCTTTTTCTATTTCCTTTTACCACTACTTTTAGCATTTGAGCAAGTGATTAGGCTCATAATGGCATTTGTTTGTCATTTTCAATGTGAAATTAAAAACTATTTTTTGCCTCCATGTCCTTTGAATCAAGTCTGTGACTGCCTTTTGTGTGACATTTTAACAATCAAACTTTGATTTTTTCATTCTTCAGTGCAATGGCACTCAGTGCTTTAAAAATCAAATTTTCTGTCCTTTGGAATTTTAACTCACATATTTTGATCTAGTGGATTTTTGTGCTCTTTCACTTATCCTTAGAAAATGACTCAGGAACCCTTTTACACCCTCTACTGTTGATGAAGGAGGTGCTTATTTTCAATTATCATGCCTGATTTGCTCTTTCCTCCAATTTTATGTTTTTGGGGATATTCAGTAAGATAAACAAATTGTCTTCAAGGTCTTTTAAAGAAATCATCTTTCTAAATTTGGTTGCTTCTACTTCACCAAGGTTCCCGTTGATTTATTTAAGGGGTCTTTTAGCTTTGTAGCCCAGCTATTTCTTCACTGTTTGTCAAGCAGTCACCTTTTGTGTTTTCAACCAAAGTGCACCTATTGTTTTCTTCTTCAGTGTGATTGTCTTCTTTATAATGGTATTAGTCTCTTATTTCATCTGATGGCGCATCTGACAGCATTTTTCTTGTTTGCAGGGGCATGGAAAAGGGAAACTGTCCTTCTTCCAATTATGCTTTGAGGCCCAAAACTGTCCCAATGATCTTTTTGCAAAAAATCACCATGCCTTTTTATATATTACTGACCCTTTTTTTTTAGATTTACACAGAGGTTTTCACAAGCAGTAATTTATGAGATCAAGACCTTTGAAGTAGCTTTCAACTTGTTGTGCCTTCTAACCACTGTAGATGACCTTTTTGAAATCTTTTAGGTATCCCTGAATTATTTATGTAGAGAAACTCTTGATTTTCCCTGTGACCTCCAGCTCACTGTACCTTTTATTCAAATTGCCAATGACTTGACTGAAACTCTCTTTGGTGTCTCCCCTTGGCTTTTCTTTGCTCTAGACTAAACATCAAGACATCCCCGTAGAGATGCATTTGATATGATAGTCTATTCTTGGTAGATTTTACTGTTGGACCAGGAGGGTAACCTTGGAGGTTTCTTGAGTGCTTTTTAGAAATATGACAACCTCATCTCTGTGTCCTTTTGAATTTACCTTTGATTTTCTGTGAAAAGATAGTTCATGGGAAAACTGATGGTACATGACCTATGAAAACTTAACTGAATTATTTGCAAGGTTTTAGAAAAGGGATTTTGACTGAGGGTTTAAAACAGTGTTTTTTAATAAGACACGGGGTTTTTAGATATTCTACTTATGCACCATCACCTATAAACCTAGACATCTTTATGTTACTTTGAAGAGCTTTCTAAATAGACCTTTGATACCAACAGTGATTGGGGCAGTTGGAGAGTAAGAGGGAAAACTTGGCTTAACTTGGCCAGACAAATTTGTGAAATAAGAGGGCTTAGGCATCAGAGGTAGAATGCTATAGACAGAAGTAACAATCATGGATAGAGTAAGGCTCACTAGTCCAGGATGGGGTTTTGATAGGATGACCAATCTAATCATAGCGGGCAAGAGAGGAGGGATAGTGAAAAATTTCTCTGAGGAGATTTCTAGAAGACATAATGATTCTTTGAATTTGGTTTTTAGAAAACCTGGATAAAGCATATAGTCATCTAAACAAGTGAAAATTACTGATGAATAACAGTGGCTCCACTTGGGGAGGGCAGCTCCTTTTCAGGAGGTGTCCTAAATTACAGATCTCTGGCTTACGAAGACCACTGCCTCATCCATTGGGTGGATTCTTTCTTTTATTTTGTTGCTTTCCCTGAAATGGTGATTTGAAAATCTAAAAGCATGATTAGCTCAACTTCACCTTTACCTACCCAATCTAATTTTCCTAACATTTTTTCTTCTTCGGGTGCTCTTGAACTGGAAAACCCATTGATATTTTATTTTGAAAGAAAAAAAAAACTATCTACTTCCACACTTATACCTTCCGGGAGTTCAAATTAAACTGATGAACTCCATCGATTCTCTACGTATACTAGTCAATTTTCAAGATTAAGCTGTTTGACAGGATTTCATTCAATAGACTAATAACATGAAATTGAAAATATGATCAAATCAAGATTAGATAGTCTAATTTATCATGTGTTTGTGGTATAACAACAAGCTGCACACAAAATTTTATTTTTGTACAACATGAGATTTAGGAAAATCAGGGCTAGGATACATAGTTTTCTATTCATCCCTTATTTTCCTCTTTGGTTCTGTTTTGTGCATGTGGAACCAGTTTCTTCTCTCCTAATCTATTTTCTTAGAAAATTCAAGTTTGAATATTTTGAACAGCATTCTTCTTACTACTCATCAACAATAAATTTAAAGCATGTTCAGCTATGATTAGGCTAGATAGATGAACAAGACATCAATTTTTACTAGTAGTGGCATTTAGACTTGCACACTTTCAGTATTGCTATTTTTTGGGTATGGGGTTGTACCTTTTTTAGAATCTACCCTCTTTTTCTAATTTTCTTATGATTTTTGTGTTTTCTCTCTTTTTGACTTTTCTTCAAACTATGGTATGTACAGTGAGTAAAAATTAACGCTAGGAATCTTTGCAGCAGTGATACTTGAGCATCCTATCTTCAAAAGGATCTCCTGATACTCTTTGTCCATTCATTTTTTGGGAAAAAAGATCATAGTTGCTTTCACTTGCAAACATGGCATAAGGATTTTTCCAGAGATCTTTAAATAACTCATGTTCTGCTTGATGCTTCTTTTTATACTCTTGATTCCCATACTTGTTTCTATTATAGATTTTATTTAGGTAGAACAGGTATTCTTTATCATTTTTGAAACAAATGATGATGTCATCAAGGTAAACCATAGTGAAGAAATTTAAAACTGGAAACGTAGTTCTTTGGAAGGTATACTCGGTGTTCTTTAGATCGGGAAGTATTGGTTTAAGCTTGAAGTTGCTTCCTGTGAATTTGAAAAAATATTTGAGCTGATTGTTTTGAAGTGGTATCATCTGGTGGTAACCTGAAACATTATTATAAAAATACATATGATTAGAAACTCCTAGCTTTTGTGAAACATGATATGTTTTGGAAACAAGATATTTGTTCCTTTGGAAGGGTTTCTACTGGTACCTAAAATCTACATAAAACCTATGTCCTTTTTCCTTCTTTCTCAGTGAACTCAACTGCTGAAAATTTTTCTGATTCTTTTTTAAAGGAGGGCCTTTTAGACCAATGGCTATGTTACAAGGTTTTGGACT
Organism: Pinus albicaulis; assembly: GCA_034641835.2. NCBI lineage: Eukaryota > Viridiplantae > Streptophyta > Pinopsida > Pinales > Pinaceae > Pinus > Pinus albicaulis. Next base: position 775,125,895 of record CM076571.1, on the reverse strand, counting down.
AGTTTCCCGACATATACTAGTGTTTTGAACAATTTTGCACAGTCTTGCTTTTCTTATTTGTATGTGTAATGATAAGATGTTAGACAACTCGATCATTTTTGGCTCCTTAAGTTTACCCATGCCATCCTCCTCTATAATAGCTTCAACAAAAATTTCTTTGGGATTTGTAGCAATATTTGTGGAAATTGGTAATTTTTCTGCAAAGGAAAATTTCTTGGAAGATGAAGCATCTAGGTAAGGTAGAAACATTAGACTGTCTTGTTCCAGATTCCCCAAGATTTGTGTTTTGTGGGGCTGTTTAACTTTTCTGGATGAGCAAAAGGAAGAGGTTGTGTTCCTGTGATTTGTTTTCCTTTTGAGCAACCTGTTTCCCTTTCTAAACTGATTTTTGTTTCTGACATTTCATTTGCAATTTATAGGAAATAAATTTCGGTTTTATTGTCTTGTGGTGTTTGAGGATCGTGATATATTTTCTTGTCAAACTTGTCATAGAGGAATTGATATGTTCATTGAAATGTGCCTATTTCTTCACAATCTTCATTTACTGGTTCCTCAAGGTCATTTTCATTATAAAAGATGAATGAGTCCAAATCTGAATGAATGGAGTAGATAGGGGTGTTATTGGGTCTATCTAGGCTACTTACCATATACTTCATGTGAGATTCTTGGTATAATCTTCTTGTTTGGTTAAAAATCAGGATGGTAGCATAAGACATGTCAAGTTGGAGGTTTCCCAAAAGTTTGGCTTCCTAGGATTGAAACAAGAGCATGCCATATTTGGGGGGAATGTCAGCCACGACTATATCCATGACCAGGCTCTTAGCGGGAATTTGTGCCAGATTGACACATAAGTCCTTGATCATTCCTAAGCATTTAACTCTTCTTGAATCAAAGGAATACAGATCTTTGTAAGGCCTAGTTATTTCTAGACCCAATCTCTCCATTACTACCTTCGACATGAGGTTGTGAGAGGCACCAGAGTCTGGCATGGCATTATGGAGGATTTTGCCATGTATGTTTAGGCTAACATAGAATGGGGGAATGGTTCCTTCTTGGTATTTTCCATCTACTTTGGATCCGAACAACAACTCTGGTTTATCATCTTTCAAATTCAAAGTGTTGGTATCATTTTCTATGTTTAAGACTTTCAAGACTTGGGAGCAGTACGTATCCTGAACTACCAGTTCGGTGAGGGGGATGGTTATTTTGATTTTCGTGATTTCTCCTTCAAAACTAAAAGGTACTTGATTTTTAGACATATTTACATTAGTTTTGTCAGCCATAAATCTTTCCATGTTTTTAATTTACTGATTTTGTTTCGGGGCTTTGGTAGCTAGAGTTTTCTCGGGGCCACTAGCAGAGGTGCTAGTGCAGCTTGCGCCAATACTTGATTGACTGGTTTTTTCTGTGTTAGGATCAAATTTCTTAGCCATGATATTGTTATTGTCTGTTGTTCTTTTAATAATGTTCTCGGGAGTTTTCTTACCAGCAGTGTCTGAATTGTTTTTCTCGGAGTTGTCTTCGTTTTTTCTACTTCTAAGATCATATTGCCTATGGACTTCCATTATGGAATTTTCTAATCCCAATTTGTGATCTTCAGAATATTCATAGCTTGTTTCATCTTGGTTTGATGAGAAAAAAGCTTGTTCTTCTTCCGTGAGAAAAACCTCACCCTCACTATCAGAGCCTATTAAGTTTAGATGGTTCTCATCTGGTTGTTCAATATTTCTTTCCCCTTCATCAACATAGTTATCTTGGAAGGGTGGTTTGATTTGTTGATCATTTTCCCTTGGTCTGTTTTGGGGCGGATCTCTTCTAAAGTTTTGATTCTGGTTTCTCTTTTGGGGGTTTGTTTGGTTGTCCCTAGGGGGTGTTCTTTCGTTCATGCCTATTCTTTCCATCATTCTTTCCATGGTCCTAAGAAGGTTGTCCATCTTGGAATCAGATGAGGAGGTGGAGGGCATGGTGTCGTCTTTGTATGTTACCCTCTTCTCTGATATTAGCCTAGCCCTTTTTTCAATTAAGTTGGCCTCTACACTTATAGCTCCCTTTTGCATGTCTTCTAAAGTAGGGGGCTCTCTTTCTCTTAGTCGGTAGGCCATGTCAAGGTCAAAACCCTTCGGGAATTTAGCTAAGGCTAGGCCTAGTGGAGGTTTCATGTTTGGAGGTAGTGCGTTGTAAATACTGTTGAACCTTGTGCAATAGTCTTGGACACTTTCCCCTGTGTTTCTCTTGAGGTTTCTATATTCCGATAGGATTTGAAGAGAGTTTTTCTTGATTTCCCACTTGTTTATGAAATTTTGGTAAAGGGAAGGGAGATCATGAATGATGTTGGGAGTTAGGTTTTTGAACCATTTCTTAGCTTCTCCTCCTAGGCTTTGGGTGAACATTCTCATTTTCATGGTTTCCTCTTCTAACTCCATGTAATCAAAAGCATCATTCATTCTATCTACATGCTATTGGGCAGTAGTGGATTTAGCCTCGGTGAAGTGTGGAATCCTGGATTGGTAATCATTTGGAAAAGGTGCCAAAGGTTGTGGTAACACAAGGGGCGCATACCATGCTGCCATGGTGTGAGCTAATGGTGGATTTACAAGCGGAGGATTTGTGCTATGAGATGGAGTGGTTTGCATAGTGGAGGTGTGAATGGGTGTGGCGGAAGTACTTGGAACAGTAAACTGATTCTGAGCAGACTTGGGGTGGAAAGAGCCGAAGTGATGGAGAATTTGTAGATCATGTGGTGTGGAAGGAGAATATTCTCCGCTAGGACTCTGCTGCAAGTCTATGGGCTCAAGATCGGTATGGTCGATTTTATTTTGTGACTTGGTTCTGAAAAGGTTTCTAGTATGGTGCAAGTCAAACTGGGGGTCTCGCAATGCTGTAAGATGTTATGGTACGGAGCTTGCTCTATGAATGGTCTTATAAGTAGCTAAGTTTCCAGTTTCAGAAGTTTCCCACAAAATTCTTTCCGGGTCATCAACTACAGTAGGAGGGTTTGGGTCCGGATGAGATCTGGTATTGATTCTTTGTAGAGCCAGTTTTCAAATTCAAAATTTAGAGAGGCTGAAGTTTATGACTATTTTTTGGAAGGCTGGCCTCTCTAGGTGTTACCAAACTCGCACTGTGTGTGACTAAGGTTCTAGATTCCCTGAGGTTGTTTTGATGCAGTCCTACAGGAGTCTATAGATATTTTAACAAAATTTAGAAGGCCTACTGGAGGCTAGTGGAGTCGCCAAGTTGATATTTTTAGTTGTTTTGAAGGTGTGTTTTCTATGGTCCACCACCAATTCTAACAAGAAGCCAATCTAGAAATTTTTTGGGGTTTTTCTGAGTTTCTATATCCAGCTTGAAGATTTGTAAGAGTGTCCTATAGCTGAGTCATCATTTTGCTAGGATGGTGAAAGGTTAGATTATATTCTTAGGCTATCAGCTAAGTTCTCTATGATTTGACGAAGGTTTCTGAAGTCCTAAGGAATAATTAGTTTGTCATTGACATCAGAGGTTGCATCATAATTATCGTTGTGTTAGTGGGCAGTGGAAAAAATCCACAAGATGGCTTTCTTAAGGGCTGCTGAAATGTTTAGGGGACTCTAAGTTTGTTTTTTACTCAAATTCCCACCGTGATCGCCATTATGTTAGTGTGGCGATGAGGTGGTGGATGAATCACCAGATACTATCAGTCAAACTTGAGGGTCCAAGGAGTCTTAAGAGGTTTTCAGGAAATTATATACTCAGAAGGTCCCATCGTGATCGCCATTATTTTAGTGTCCCGTAATTTGGAAGATTGGTAAACCAAATGGTGGGGTAACATCAGAACGATCTTTGGATTCCTAGGACCTAGCCTTCTTGGACTCAGAGAGGGCTCTCTCTATTAGGCGAAGGATGTGAACTTGTTCACTTTGTATGTTTGATTTTAGGCTAGTTGTTAAGTATATTTTGGTTTGTTTTGGTTTTTAGGTAAAACTGATCAATTAAGACAAATGGAAAGAGAGTTCATCAAATCAACAGGGCTATGGGGTCAGATAGAGTCAAGGATGTATAAATGATGGACAAGGTGTATTGTAAGGCTGATTTAGCAAGGTCAATGGATCCTTTGGGTGAGGTATGAGGTGAAATGAACATTAAGTTTGTGAAAAACGAAGAAGTATTAAACATATATAGTTTGAAAGCAAATAATCATGAGGTAGGGAAAACCATTAATATCTATGAACAATACTCAAACTGATAAACATGAAAGATAAACATTCAGGTGAGACATAGAAGCATAAGAACTCCTAACTTTAGAAATTCACCTTCAGTTGTTGGGAAAACATATAAGATTAAACAAATAACTTAATATATGGAGAGGGAACTCTTAAACAACATATATCAAACTATTAGGAACTTTGAAACAAGTTGGTAAGAATGGAAAAATGGAAAGATCGAAAAAGACCTCTATGACTTGACCTAAGCAATCAGTATTTCATAGAAAGGTTTCAGAAATAGAGTTTTGAGAACTTCAAATAATCAGAGCATATCTTGAATCAGATTTGATAGCTAACATACTGACCATTAATGAAAAAAATGAAAATTTCTTGGTGGACCTAAGGATCAGTTAAGAATTCCTTATAATGACCAAGAAGAAGAAAACATCAAAGCTGTAATAAACAGGAGGTTTGAGGTGCTTCCATGAGCATATCTCAACCTATACTTTTCTGATCTACAACAAATAAGAAGCATGAAACATTAATTAAAACAATAAGACATAAACAAATCAGGGAAACATCACCATTCACCAAGCTATGTAATCCTACACACAATGCTCCTCCACTATCAAGCCAAGCAATACATTCATCCACTTCATAAGACTAATATTTTCTCCAAGCTCATAAAACTATGTATTGCTCTTAACATGTCAAGTTCTCCCTCCTTTTTACAATGAATCCTCATGGTTTATATAAGCCAAGAGGAGAAAGAGCTCACTAGTCCAGGATGGGGTTTTGACAGGATGACCAATCTAATCATAGCAGGCAAGAGAGGAGGGATAGTGAAAAATTCCTCTGAGGATATTTTTAGAAGACACAGTGATTCTTTGAATTTGGTTTCTAGAAAACCTGGACAAAGCATATATTCATCTAAACAAGTGAAAATTACTGATGACTAACAGTTTCTATCAAATTTTCATAGGGCTATATTGTTCTTTTCTTTGATAATTGCATTTCTTCATTAACACACTACATTCACCTCATATCACCATAACATTATTCAAATTTACATCAGTATTCAATAACATATGCAATTATGTAGAAATAGTAATAACATCATCATCAATACAGTGAAACATAAAGGAACAAAAAAAAAATCATTCACACATAAAAATACTAGGATTGGTCGAAGACCAGAGAAAAACCCACTATGGGGAAAACCCTTTCAAATTCTTCTTCTTATTAAATTGTCATCAAATGATTAAGAAAAAGAGAGTACAATGATCCACATCTTTGTCTATGCAACTAACCATAAAAAAATACTATAACATCCATGAAATGAACCCAAGAATGTATATACTCAAAACTCTAATTTTGAAGACTGTAATGAAATGTAACTATTTTTAGACTCTATGGTCAACTTTCAAACACTGCGGTCACTGAGTTGAATCTTCAAAGAACTGAGATTTCATATTTTAGATCTCGTTCACACAAAGGAGGATTTGTGTGAGTGACTATGGCTTCCCAGTCACTCCTTTAATCCTAGCATGTGAGCGACTGGGTTCAAATCTAGACTGCGGAAACTCTAAAATCACAGTCATATGCATGGAGAGTTGTTTGCACAACTAGAAGGACTAATTGCACGGATAGGCTTTTTTGCATGCGACTATGGTTGAATCCTTCCCATGTTGTGCCTGTGACTGAGGCCCAAAACCATAAATCAAATATGTGAGCTTCAGACCCTACAATTTCACCTCAGAGTGAACCCAATCCTCCGCAAACGAGCCTCAGAACTATGTAAGCTTAAAACCAAGATAGAAGAGTGTCTCATAATTTTCTAAATCGGGTATAGGTCACTTGTATTTATATCCATCCAAGGTGGTCTAATTTTCTTTAGGGTCAACCTTATCAAATATGCACCTGTGATATTTTCTTCATAAATACATGTTCCTTTATCTTATTTGAGTGATCTTTAGGTCGATTTCGGTCCTCTCGAAAAGAATAATTTAATTCAATCATTATCTCCATCAAATGAGCTATCCAAAGTGGAATTTTAATGCAGTTGCATATTTTTAACACTCCCTCTCAACTAGGGAGAATTCCACCTGCCAATATATGACCATCGATCAACATGTCATCAAGTCATCATATGTCCCATATCAGGTATCTCATCATCTTGAATAATAATTTTTCATATTAATTCATCCCTTGTTTATTCCTGCTTATCTCTTGATTGTCCCTACTCATATGATGAACATTCGTGAATATAAAGGAAGAATAATTTTTCATCGAAGGGGAGCCTAATCTGCCACCTTCTATTCATCGGGATACTACCTGAAATCTCTTCAATCAGGATAATACCTTGAATCTCTATCAACGGGCTACTACCTGGAATATCAGTCAGTGGGCTACTGCCCAGAATATCGGTTGGGAGTCAGATATACGACCTGCATCATCATCAGAGAGCATATCATCAGGAAAACATCTCAACCTGGAACCACAACAAGGAGCTTTCTTATGCAAACATAACACTTTTCCAAACCAATATGCTTAACCTTACATAAACCAATATTGTACAATCAAATCAACTAATTCATCTCATCAAAGTTTAATATGAAAATCATCAATATCACAGTATCAATTCTTTAGACGAGGTGAAAAGTGGGACTTTGATCATGTCATGACTTCATCTATTTTCATGCCAACAAATATCTAACCAAACTTTATCAAGTCATCCTCATGATCAAACTATAATTCACTAGGTGAAAATGCATACACCAAGAATAAGTCATGCAAGTTCCATCTTCATATTGAATCACAATTTTCAATACTTCAACCATTGTGTTAGGAACAAGGAGGCCAATACAAAACCATTATTGAATACCCATATAAGTCATTGGAAGTCACTGTGCTTATATGTCATTTCCATAAAGTAAAATCATCAGCCGTCAAATCAAATCATTAGTCATCAAGTCAAATCCAAATTTGCTATCATAAAGGGATCTATAGTCTAAAACATATCTCAATCATCAAGTCAAAGTTCTAAGTCATTATCAAGAATCATGTCAAAACTCCAAACACTTCTCATGTATATCAGTCAGCCAAATCATGTCAAACTTTCACGTCTCTATGCATATCATGGTCACCTGCAAACACAATTCCAGTCTTCATATTCATATAATAGTAAAAATTCAAACTTTCCTTCTCACATATTTTTATGTTGTCTGCTTCATGTCTGTATGACTGATACCCTTCAAGAGAACATATGATTTCATGAAAAAACTTCGTTTTTATGTCCAATAGGCATAGTCGAAGCCATAGGCCTTCCTCTAAGCTGTTGGGAGGCTATATTCTCACCCTTGACCATACATCCATGCAGCTGAGAGGCTACAATGGCACCTGTAAGATTGATTTTGTGTGACTGAGGCTTAGAGTAAGGGAAAACTCTCTCTTCTCAAATCAAAACTTTGTCGGAGATCAACAATGTCAGATATTTTTCTATTCAAGTTCATAAATCATACTTCATCAGTACAAAATATACATATAATGCAAATTAATTTAGGATATTGGATCTTATGGAGATATTCTTCCTCTGAATGGGAATCCACCTTAGCCATATGCATTCATGCCATCAACTTTTTTATCCATCAACAAATTTGGTATATCATAAAGTTAGACTATATCATCATAACCACATCATGTTAGCAGCTACTTCACCATGGCATCATGACATCAATATTTCATCAAGTCAATCCATCAAGGTAGGAAATTCATATGTCATAGTTACTAACATAACCTTGGTAAATAAAAGATCAAGGATATTAATCTCATTTTTATAATTCTATAATCATGACTACCATGCTTTTCAAAAGCAACATAAATAATGTCAAGTTACCATTCAAGGTGATGACCTTCTTTATGGGATCAAGATATCCACAATGATAGATGTTAGCCAAACATTAAGTATACCAATACATCAAATATCACTATAAAGCAGGTAAGAAGTTCTTCATGTCTAAAAGGTAATATACTTGGTTAATACCAAGTGCATAATTTCATCATAAGTACGATGAATCCAAATCATTTTCACATGCATGAGCCATATACATTCTCATCATACCTTGTAGTATTCAAATACCTGAGCACTTTTTTATTTTACATAATCATCTTGTAACATTTTTTTACCTTTCCATCAGATGCATCCTCCTGCTCTAACCATGATCCTTAAGAAGGATCCACTCATCATATCTCATCAAGAAGTTAGAAGCATCAAAATACTCAAATATATATGCAGGAAGCATCAAAACAATAATAAAATCCATAAGTTAAAAAAAAATAAAGACATGGAGAAGCATCATAAATCGCAAAGTAATTATTGTAAAAAATTAAATAACTTATAAAACACACATAAAAAAACCAGAGACATAGAACTGGCGGAAAAGGCCTAAGAGCCTTACGGCATTCCTCACATATTCTCCATTATTAAAAGAATGTAATAATACAAATAAATAGATGAGGAAGTTTTCTGAAGATAGTGTGTCTATCTTGGACAACTTCGTTGAGAAAATATCTCAACCACACACACTAATCTAAGAGCTAAGTTAGGTGGGCCTAAACTAACTCCCAATTAAGAGGAACTAACATAATCTAGATAATTAGGCATACAATCCTAATTTTCAATATTTAATTAATTTAATTTATTTTGGATTGATATTTTTTTATGAGAGAAATGATAAAATTCCCCTCCTCAATGATAAATACAAAATAAGAATGAGGAACCATCTTCCAAGTTCTCATGCTAAAATTGTTGATCCTCAAAAACACTTCCTGAAAAAACCACCAAAGTTGGATGCCGAAAGAACTACAATACGAAGAGACAATGAGTCAACTACATGTCTGAATTTCGCTTGACAACTTCATCATGTGCCAAGATGCAAAAGGATCCATCTGTCCTTTGCTTGAAATCATCATCCTTTGTCCACTGAAAAAATTTGAGAACGCCCACTAGCTAATTTGCTTGTCCACTGACAATATTTGGAAGACGCCCACTGGCGAATTTGCTGATGATAATATCCCATTGGCTGATAATGTTGATGATGTCAAAAAGAAACTCACTGTTGATTTTTTTTATACTGTCTAAAACTACTCACTGTTGATGCTCACTAGCTTCTTGGAGGCTTGAACACCCACTGGCTGATGAAGATGCCCACAGGATGATGAAGATGCCCACTGGCTGCAATTGCTAATGTTGTCAAAAAATTTAGTCTAACAACCACCTTCAATTTCATTATCATTTTCCCCTCTTTGTCAGCTGAAAGGGGAGACAATCCTCTACAAATGATTCCTGAACTCCCCCCCTTCAAGTGTAGGAGTGGTGCACTAATGTACTCCCCCATTCAACTGCATGAGCGTACCATCTTATTTTGACTGTCAGCTGCAATAGGTGTGACTAAATTTGGTTGTAGAACTGATACAATATTTTGACTTCTGACGACCATTCCCAAGGATCAATCCATTCATAATTGATCTTCAATCTGGCCAGTTGGTTTTGGTTGCAGCACTTCTATGATGAATGATTCGGCTTGCCGCAATGGTGACAAGGATGGAGATCAAAACAATGATATTCCATATGACCTATTCTTTGAAAATGTGAGCATTTTGGTTTGACTGCAACTTCTGTTTGCGTGCATGTCAGTTTGTCTGCAACTTTCACATAATTTTTTGATGTCATTTGTTCAAGAAAGCCTGCACTGACAAACTTGATGGGATTTGAATAATCTGGGATATGCAAATTTTCGTCATCTTTGACATATTCTAATCCTCATCAATTTCTGTTACTTTGGATTTCTTCCCATGCATTGATGATTGGTTTGGAAGAAAGTTGAACTTGAACAACTTCGACACTTGAAGTGGTTTGGATGAATGGCTTATCATCTTTATCTGTATGGTTCAAAGTCTCTGAAGCATCACTCTTCTCTTGCAATTCATTTATTTGTAGTTGCGACTCTAGTGGAAGGAACTCAAACGTTTCATTTGTCTGTTGTAGATGCTTCGAAATATTAACAAGAGTTGTTTTGTTGATTTGCATCATGTCTTCAACACTTGATAGGATAAAATTGTGAAGAATTTGTAATAGCGGGATGTGTTGCACCATGTGAAATCACTCACTTGAATTCAGACTCGCTTTTCTTGAACTGTCTCACTTAATTTGAAATTTTTTGGATTGAATTCACTCGCTTGCTTTGGAATTTTCTTGATCTCTTGCTTGGTGAAACTTGTTTTGCTTGTTTCACGCTCACTGGAACTCATGCTCGCTTGCTGTAGATTTCAACTTGCTTGATTGTTGTTTGAGTATTACATTTACTTGAGTTAGAGTTGAACTCGCTCGCTTGCTTTGATCGTTGCTTCAATGAACTTCATGCTTGCTCGCTTAATGTTGTGAACTTTGTACTGACTTGATTGTGCTTATTGGAAAAATAAGGGTGTCGAACACTGATGAAAATGCACCCAAAAGACAAATGAAAAGTTCAAATAATAGGACTCAGTTGAAGACTTGACTTAATTGTCTTAGGTTGACTACCTTATCAATTCAAATTGGGGTGTCGGTTTCAACCGAGAATGCACCCTAATAATTCAACTCAGTTACAAAAATGTTTATCTGCAAGTGATACAAAAAGTGTTGTTGATGTCATCTTGTCTTGGAATGCTTGATGTTGTGGTGTCCTTAACTTGATTATTTTGATTGCAGGATGTGGAATATGGCTGCAGATGACCTCTTTATCAACTTGATGATGTGTGGCACAAATGCATATGATTGTTTGTGCTTTTATACTTAAGCTTGATGACTTGTGTACTTAAGATTGCTTATGTGCATGTAGTTGTTTAAGTGGTTGTGCACCATATTACAAAGAGAGTGTCAAAAAATTGGATACAAATCATGCACACACATTCACTACACACAATGTACCTAAGATCTACTTATTCAATTTTGGGTGGATCTAGGACACTATCACCACAAAAAAAATATGATTTTATTAAATATTAAGGTACATCATCCTTTCTTCTTTACAACATTTTCGTTGAATCTTCTCAAACATATATTGTGAAAAATCCTTAGAAGAAATTGTCTTCAAAACTGACTGAACCACCTAGAGGTAAAAAATTTACTTCAACAAGCAGCTTCTACATATCACTCCAAATTTACAAAAAAAATCAATCCTTGTCACTCCCAAAATAATTCACTTCAATACTCTCAACTTTCAACTGATCACTCCAAATTACAAAACACTTATTCCTCCAAGAAATAAAAATTCACATATAAATTTCACCTTACCACTCTAAAAATGACACCTTTTTACTCCAAAGTTACACACCTTATTACTCCAATTTTAAAAAAAAAATCACACCTTATCCCTTATATCTCCAAATTACATAACATACCTTATCTCTCCAAAAATAAAAGTTTAATACACCTTATTATGCCTCCAAAAGAAACTTTATTTTAAAACTATTATACCTTATCCCTCCATTATAAAAAATTACCCAAAAACACATATCACTCCAGTCACTTGTCACTCCCAAAATATGAAAACTTACTATTGCATTACCTTTACCCTTTTTTTCATTGCTTTTAAAACTCCATTAAAAAATATTTTATGAAGTCACGTTTAAAAGGAAGTGATTTTAATCATTCAAAACATAAAGCCTTATATGTAATGAATTACGCACCATTATTTGAGATTTGAATTACGCACCATCATTTGAGATTTCATAATACCGCATTTTTTAACGCAATTCTCCCAATTATTCCACGTTGCTCATATTCGTCTTCACATGTCTTCAGTAGTATATACGGTTTTTTTAAGTTAAGACAACAACAATTTCCATGTATCTGCATTCATAACGCTGCATCTCATAAATCTGGATATAATCATGCTCCACAGCGGCTACAATGATGCAAATATTTCTACTCCAAGGTGGATCAAAGTCCCCTAGTTCCTTTTACGTGTGGGGGAGAACACTGCTTACTACTGGAATCCTTGTTTTCTCAAGAGAAAAATAAAATCTACAACATGGTTCCCCTCAATCATGAAAAAGGCAACATAATTCAAACTCAGAGTCTTTATAAAAAAATTGTCTTTAAGACTCATAAAATGGGACAATTTGGCTGATAGTAACTCCTTTTCATGCAAATCCATCACCTTCTGTATGCAGTGACTGCTTTTAACTTCTCCATTTACTCATAGTGCAACAACATTCTTTATTCTTCTTTAAAACAAAATAATTTTATTGCTCGAGAGGCATTCTCTAGCGCAATAAGCATTTCTGATAGCCCAGTAAAATGAGACGACATTGATATAACAAACTAAATATTCTTCATGAATTAAGAACCAAAAAAATAAAGCAGATGTAAACGAGAATCTCTAGCAACATGCCGGAAATATAGTGCAATTGTGAACACTCTCCCAGAAGATATAACAAAACTCCACTTTCGTCCATTCAATCCAACTAACAAGCGTACTACTATAACATACTTAACCATAGAAGGAAAAATCCACCAAGCCACCAAAGGGTCACCCGAAAATTTTCTAGTACTCATTGTAAGAAAACGTAAAATTGAGTATATGGTGCATAAAATTATAGACAAATTTGCAGAGATGGGACTGAGGATTCTTGCAGTTGCATACCAAGGAGTAAACAGAGATGATCGAATAGATAATTCCTTGAATTAAATCTCCTATTCGGCACTCCAATGATTGATACAAGTCGTGAGTTTCATAGTATATCGACCGAATTCCACCTCTTCAAGCCTCATGAAGCTACGGATTAAGTCACTAATGCGACATTCGAGGTCGTCGATGTTGTTGCTATTCTTATCTACGTGGAGGCACCTGGTATGTTAAATGTCCAGTGTGCAGGCTTATATTTGGCATTGAATTTAGCTATTGGATTTTGTAGCTTGGCGCATACATATAGCCAGACCACTAGGTGCTTGGATCAGCACGTGGGTGACAGTTATTCAATGGAGGCCGAAATCTAAGACTGTTCATAGAATTTGCACTTCACATAGATTGCCCTCTTGCAATCAACATCCAGGCCTTTATAGAGTCATTGGCTCTGATACTACATGTAAAAAATTAAATAACCCATAAAACACACATAAAAAACTAGAGACATAGAACTGGTGGAAAAGGCCTGAGAGCCTTACGACATTCCTCACATATTCTCCATTATTAAAAGAATGTAATAATACAAATAAATAGATGAGGAATTTGTCTCAAGATAGTGCGTCTATCCTAGAAAACTTGGTTGATAAAATATCTCAACCACACACACTAATCTAGGAGCTATGTTAGGTGGGCCTAAACTAATTCCCAATTAAGAGGAACTAACATAATCTAGATAGTTAGGCATAAAATCCTAATTTTCAATATTTAATTAATTTAATTTATTTTGGATTTATAATTTTTTATGAGAGAAAGACTAACACTTATCTTCAATGAGAGGTGATCATCTTCCTCTTGAGCCAACATTCAATATCCATTACTATCCATTGTACATATAACAATGTTTCCTTCACTATTTCAACCAACTCTATCAGTAACCAGGACTAATAAAGACTATATCATCCATGGCTTCATCAATTCTAACGAAAGTGCTTGAGCGTCTTCATTTTAACCATGCTAAGGTTTATCTCAAACCTTAACCTCATAATATCCATCAAACCCTAATACAAAAGTTTCCTAAGATTATCTTCAAACCCTAGAATTATTTTAGGTCTCCACCATCCTTTCCTTGATTCCATCAATGATTTCATCATAGGGGTGATCTCCATGACTTTTCCTCAGCCCAAATTTGTTACCATGCTAATTTTTCATAGGGATATATTGTTCTTTGCTTTGATAATTGAATTTCTTCATTAACACGTTATATTCACCCCATATCATCATAACATTATTCATATTTACAACATTGTTCAGCAGCATTTGTAATTGTGTAGAAAGAACAATAACCTCATCATCAATGTAGTGAAACATAAAGGAACAAAAAAAGAAAATCGTTCTCACATAAAAACACTAGATTTGTCGAAGACCAGGGAAAAACCCACTATGGGTAAAAATATTTCAAATTTTTCTTCTTATTAGATCGTCATTGTTAGATCCCTATATTATTAGTGTAGTCTCTTATTTTAGTTAGTGTAGCCCCCTTATTGTTATTTTTGTACCCCTGTAGTCCCATACTATTATTATTGTACCTCATAAAAGCCCACTATTGTTAGCCCTTACATTATTATTGTTAAGTCAGCTAGGATTATATTGTGAAACCATGGACTCATATATATAGAAAGGAGGTTTTTTCATATTAATCATCCAAGAATTGTTCATTTATGTAATGTAAATGAGTTTTCCCCCTCGAAGAGGCTGATTTATAAGGCGTTGATCTATCTTTTCTTCTATTTTGTGAATTGGTTTCATAACAATTGGTATCTGAGCTTTTATACAGAAGCATCCAGAACTACTCAAGCGTTGAGGACAACACTTTTTTAAAGGAGAGGGGCATGTTATGTCCCTATATTACTAGTGTAGTCCCTTATTGTTGTTATTGTAGCCCCCTTATTTTTATTTTTGTACCCCTGTAATCGTCATATTGTTATTATTGTGCCCCATAAAGGCCCACCATTGTTATTGTTGTGCCCTTACATTATTATTGTTAAGTTCGCTAGGATTATATTGTAACCCCATGGACTCCTATATATAAAAAGGAGGTTTTTTCATTTGAATCATCCAAGAATTGTTCATTTATGTAATGTAAAGGAGGTTGCTCCCTCGAAGAGGCTAATTTCTAAGACGTTGATCTGTCTTTTCTTCTATTTTGTGAGTTGGTTTCATAAGAGTCATCAAATGATTCAACAAAAGAAACTAAAATGATACATATCCTCATTTATGAAACTAACCAACAAAAAAACTACAACACCCATGAAATGAACCCAACAATGTATATACTAAAAAATTTGACTATGAATATTCTAATTAACTGTCACTATCTGCGGACTATGCAATCAATCATCAAACACTGTGGTCACTGAGTGAAACCTTTGGAGGATTGAGATTTCATCTTTTAGATCCCAATCACATGAAGGAGTTGTGTGAGTGACTATGGCTTCCCAAACGCTCCCTTAAGTCTGGCATGCAAGCGACTGGGGTCATATTTGGACTGGAGAAAACCCAAACCCCCAGTCGCATGGATGGAGAGTTGTCCATGAGATTGGAAGGCTCCATTTTCCTATATGATCTTATGTGTGTGTGACTACAGTTGAATCATTCTTGTGTTGTGCCTGCGAATGAGGCCCCAAACCCTAAATCATAGATGCGAGCTTCGAAACCTAAAATTTCACCTCACAATGAACCTGATCCTCCATGGACAAGCCTGAGACCTGGGTGAGAAAAAATCCAAGATAGAAGAGTGTCTCATAATTTCTAAATGAGGTAGAGGTCATTTGTATTTATGGCCTTCCAAGGTGGTCCACTCTTGTTTAGGGTTGACCTTATCAAATATGCACATGTGGGCTTTTCTTCATAAATAAACTTTCCTTTATCTGATTTGAGTGATATTTAAATCTATTTCGGTCCTATCAAAAATACGAATTCAATGCAACCATTATATCCATCAGGTGAGTTGTCCAGAGTGGAATATAATCGTAGTTTGATATTTTCAACAAATTCTTGATGAACTAAGATAAAGCGAAGAATAAAATAAATTTAATAAGAAAACAAGAATATCACAAGTTACTATCAAGATAAAGAAAATATTTCTGCCTTTCTGATTTTCTAAAAACCCACGATGATGAACACTATTTTGACTAGGGATAGTTGTGCAAGATAACACCCTAGTTGGGTTTCCAAGAAATAATTTCGTAAAATGAGTTCTGTGAAAGCCACTAGCTTGTTGTGTATGTTCAAGAGAGTAACATAATGTTTCATGTATATTTCTGAATCCACCTGAATCTAGTTATTTCTGCTCTTATAGGAAAGCCATAAGTGTGACCAGTTTATATAAAAGTATCCTTGTAACTTACTTGACCAATCTCTTCTTAACAATAGTTTATATGCCTCTTGTATATCCACAATCACTATGTTTATTCATTGGTGAACTCGTCCGTCGAATTATAATCAAATGATCACATCTCTAAGTTCAAGAACCACGTGGACAAGAGTCTTTTCTAGTTGAATGATTTGTGCATATATCTTACTCCATTTTTCATTGATTTTTTTTGCGATAGATAATGGAATTACATTCACTGATGCACCGTAATTAGCCAAGGAATTTTGTACATTGAAATTGAAAATTTCAAACATTAAGAGAAAGGGAGTTGTTGGATCCCTGTAATTTGTAATATTGGCAAGAACAAGTAGCATGGAACCACATCAAACCACTTTGGAGTCTAGGACCTAGCCTTCCTGGGCTCAAAGAGGGCTCTCTCTGTGTTTATTATTTAACTGATTTAGATTTATTATTATATTCTTCTAATTTTAGGCTAGTTATGAATATTGGGGTTTGTTTGTTTTGATTTTTTGTTTGGTTGGATAGATATAATGTGGGAAGCTTAATCCATTGGGCTATGGAGTCATAAAAGGGTCAAATTGTACATCAACTTTTCAAGGGTTTTCACAAGGCAAGATAACTATATCAAATGGATCTCTACGGCAAGATGAATGTGAGATGATGGTGAGTTTTAGCAAAACTAAAGAGTAGAGAGTCTCTTAATTCTTTAGCTATACTTCAACGTAAAAGCAAAGCAGACAGTCTCTAAATTCTGCATTCAGATCTTTAGAGGAAAACATTCAAGATAACAGTTCAGTGGAGGTAAAGAGCAGTTAAGAATTCTGTAAGTCAACTTCATAAGAAATAGCTCAAGGTAACAATTTCAGAGAAACTAAAGAGAAGTTAAGAATTCTTTAGTTAAACTTTAATAGAAAACCTTAAGATAATAGCTAGGTGAAACTAAAGAGCAGTTAAGAATTCTTTAGTTATACTTTGCAGAGGAAAACATTGAGATAACAGTAACAGACAGAATAAGGTGCTCATGTAGCATATCTTAATCTAAAATTTATGTTTTCTATCAGGGAGATGTATGTAAAGTATGGAAAAAAAAGGAGAGACATTAACAAAAGAGGGATAACATCACCATTAACATAGCTCAAGGATCCTGTGAATGTGCTTGTATTACTGATGTCCAGCTCAAAAATAGTTACAGTGCTCCAGTGCAATGATATTTGCAACTCAAAGGCTAATCAAAATCCAACCTAGAAACCAACAATGATAATGAACAACACATGCAGTATTTAACTACAACTGAGGAGGTTTCCCTATCCTAGGGTGGCAGATTTGTATTTACTACAGAGTAAATTAATTTTTGACAATTGAGACCATGCAAGGCCCAAGCCAAAAATATCACTTACAGACATACTGTAATAATAACTCTCAAATTAACTGCTAAGCTAAATTTAAAAAATATCTTTGACTAATTGCCTTCAAAATTAACTTTTACAATAACTTTTGAGCTACTGCTAAAATATCTCTGACTATACCAAAATTAGGATGTAGGTGGTTGAATGTGATTGGGAAGAAGTAAATGTTGAGTGGCCTTGTCATTTGGTTCTGCCTTCCTTATTGATTTTTTATTTTATCTGTCCTTCAAACTTTTAAACTATCCTTATCTGCATCTTTTATCTGTTTTCCTTTTATTTCCTTTGTTGTCACTGTAATTTCTTTCTTCACCTTACTGTTTTATATGCATTCTTATTAACTTTGTTATTTAACTGTTTTTATCTTTAACGTGCCTTCATTTTTACCCTGACCGTTCTGTTTTAATTATTTTTCCTTTCACTGTCGTAGTAAACTCTCCTTTTACCTTACCCTGTCATTTACATTTAATAAACCTCGTTGTCATTGGAGGAATTGTATGATCCTTAATAATCATGATCCATTACTGCTTTTGTTTATTCTTGTGCTCCTAATCCTTTGATGAATAAGGCTTCTAAATCGTCATCCAAAGAGCGTGGTTTAAACAATTCTTGGAATTAGAAACGCAATTTGATTATTGCATTTTCTAGTACGTATATCACCTGCAAAATTAAAACATTTTTTTAATAAAATGGGATCCCGTAGGGTGGTGAGAAATGGTGGCTTATCACGTTTGCATAGGGTAAATAGGCTTATCACATAAGCGCGGTGGGAAGGTGGTTCGAATTGGAAACGAAGGATGGTTTCTATTGTAGGCGGGGAGGTGGTTTCATGGTTTATCACACATCTAAAAGAAGGGAGGCAGTTTTATGGTTTGGAGGGATGCGATAAATTGTGGGGGTGATGCGTGGTAGAAGGGATGGTTGTGAAACCACCCATTTCGCAACCCCCCAAAGGTTTTAACAATCAGGCAGTTAGAGTTTCGATATGGAGCGAGGGCCATCGGATGAGGGGGTGAAGATCTGACGGTGGTCGGCCCTCAGGTGAAGGATGGAGTATGGGTTAGTTCGGGAGGCGGGCTCAGGGTTTAATGAAACGACGATTTTTTAAACATAAGCGGGGCATAAGTATGCTTGGCAGAGTCGTTTTTAAATATAAAGGTGAGTCAGGGCTTTTGATATAACGTGGTCGGGTAGTTTAATAAACAAAGTTTATCAAAGTGGGGCTCGAGATTAATTTAAAAACAATATAAAAGTGGGTTTATATTGTTTTTAATGAAAGAAGGGGAATGAGTGAAGGGGAAAGGGTTTTTAGTGAGGGAAATAGGGTTTTAGCATAGGGAAAGATATTTTAAGAAAGGGACAAGGCTAAAATGAGGGGACTAAGGTCAAACATGGTATTTCAGAGCATCAGAGTATCAGAAAAGGTAAAATGAGAGATAATTGAGAGGTTAAATGGAGAATAATGAAGGTAGTGAGATTTGGCTTTCCATCTCACTTAATCAGAAAAAATTTTCCTGTTTTCAGGACATGCCCTCTTCTTATCGTTTAATATTGGAAAACTTTTGCAAAAAGAAAATGTATATTACAATATTACAAGATTTAGTAAATAGTCAATTCAAAATTATGATCCCTATTATTATAGGAACCTAACAGTGGCTCCAGCTAGGGAGGGCAGATCCTTTAGGAGGTGTTAAGAACCTCAGATCTCTGGATTCATGAATCAGTGCCTCATCCATTGGGTTGATCCCATAACTTGTGTCTTGATCTGTCATGCAACTTAGTGACTGGAAACTAGCTGATTATTTCTTCTAACTTTTACTAATAAAAATAGACCACATGCTTGCTTAGCCAACCTATTTTCACATTGTTTCATGAATTGGAACTACCCCTGAAATATGCACTGCAAACTTCTGACAGAAATCGTTGTTATACCTTGAAACTTTGCAGGGTGAAACTAGAACTATGCTGAAAAAGCTGAAATAAATCTTAAACTAAAACTGAGAAGATGCTCAAAGTACTGAGCTTATTTTCACACCTACCTACCCTACTCTACTTTAATTTTATGTTGTTCTAAATGATGCAATAATGCCAGTGCAGCCAATCAAGCAATGGAAAAAATAGGTGGACAACTTGACTGCTTGTCAGGAAAAACTGCAGTATAACCTGATTATGTGTCCTTATAACCAAATTTATCATATGTAGTGGCAACTTTTGATGTATTTGATTCTTATAAAGAATACATGTTTGAAAACTTGAGCTAAAAAGAACCTCCATATAATCTTCTATAGGATCAATAAAAGCACGATGTAAATTTTTTTCTTTTAGGCCTTCCATGACAAATTGGTCAGTTATATCCCCAATATTAAACCTGAAAACCTCATCTTCAGTCTGGTACTTGAAAGCACAATCATCCTCAATATGTAAGTCAAGAGGTAGTACAATTTCCTCTTGCTGAGGGGAAGGGAGACTTTCCAAGAATTATTTAGGATCTCGGAAATTGTATGACTGAATTTGAGAATTTAAAAGTTCAATATTAGTTTCATATCTTTCAACCACTATCTCTAGAAAAAATTTCTTAGCTTCAGGATTAAATTTGCTTGACTTCAAAATGAGAAAGACAACCTCTAGGAAATCTTCATCAAGCTGAAATTCTGATAACTGGTTTAAAAATTCACTAGATAGAAGGTCTACCACAGACCTTGTCATTTTGTTAATCAGTTAGAGAAAAGGGTAACTGCATCTTCACTGTTGATATTTTTCTTTTAATTATTTTTGGAGAAAATATCATGTAAGTGACAACAATAAGATTTGTTGCTGAATTGACTCCATCTATTTCTGATGAGGAGTTAATGCATCTTATATTTGTTGTGAGTGAATTTATGATTCTGTTTCCATTCACAGCTATAAAATGTAAGCCCATAGAGGCAAGTTAGCATGATGAGGAATGTGTAGTGAGTGGAAGAGATGAGCAGATGAGAAACTCTGCTATTGTATTTCTCCAGTTGTTGAATGAGATTCCCGATGCCCTGTTAGGTGGACGTAGCCCAGATTGGTTTGGTGAACCACGTTAAAATCTCTGTTTTTTCATGGTTGAATGCTATGAGTGTGTTATTTGTTTTATGTTTCTGCTATGTTAAATCTAACACTTGGTATCAGAGGTGGATAGCTGAGGAGCACAGATCTGAATGCTTTGTTTTAATTTGCATGGACTATGAGGACCTGCGGTGAGCTATGAATGTTTTAAGCATTGAAAGCAGTGATCTGTGACCAGAACTGTGAGGCTGGGTATGTGAACCCAGGCGGTGATTGCTGTGCTCGATTTAACAATTGATGTGAATGTTTTCTCCATGGACTGTGCAACCGTAAGCCGTTGTGTAAAGCCGTTGTTGTGGTCATGCATTACGTGTTGTGGGTTGTCGAGCTCATATATATGCTGAGTTTACATATATATTAGTTTCTTTTTGGACCAAGTGGCTATAACTTGGATGAGCTCTTGTCAGCAGTTAAGGTCAGACGTTCAAATCAGTTAGCTTTTTTCAGCAGTTTATAAATCATGCAATTGATATTGACAGCTGGAACCGTAGACAACAGAGCCGTTCGACAGCATTGAACAGTGAACCTAATTTTTTTTTTTTTTAATTAAATCGATTAGTATTGATGCCATTTTTAAATCGATTCGATTTTTCATTACTATGCAATAATGCAATTAAAAATCGATGTGAATTAGAATATTGATTTGAAGTTTAAGTGAAGTTTATTTGAAGTTTTTCATAAAGCTGTTACGAAATGCCTTTGTAAAAAAGGTCGATTTGTTTTAGTATAAATCGATTTGGATTGTAGAGCTTTAAAATGGATTTGACATTTAAAACCGATTTGTTTCTCATTCCATTTGAATCAGTTTTTTTTTCATGCCATTTGATTTGCATTAAGTACAGTGATGCAATGTGTTTTAAAAATCGATTGGTAATTATTTAAATGCTATTGGCATATGTAACAAGGGAAAGGCATTTTATAAGGTGAAGGGCATTTTCATTAACAAAAACTTCATTTATTAAAAGTTGCAATTGGAGATTTTTTTTTTTTTGTGACACAACATGGCAAAAACTCAAAGTGCTCGGTTTGAGATTGAGAAGTTCAATGGCAAAAACAACTTCGAGATTTGGAAAGTGAAGATGTATGATCTACTCGTACAACAAGGCGTGGCGAAGGCGTTGTTGGGAAAAGCCAAATAGCCTTATACCATGACAAATAATGAATGGAGTGACTTGGATGAAAGAGCACTGAGCAGCATTCGACTGTGTTTGGCGGATGATGTTTTGTTTAACATCGTGTCAGAGAAAACTGCTACTGGTTTGTGGACAAAGCTTGAAAATTTGTACATGACAAAATCCTTAACCAATAGGATTCTTCTGAAGCGACAGTTGTATAGCTTGCGCATGAAGGAAGGTACGGCGATAACTGATCATATGAATACTTTTAATACTCTCCTGGTGCAGTTAGAAAGTATAGAAGTAAAATTTGAATCAAAAGTTAAAGTTGTAACTTTATTATGCTCGTTGCCCAAGTCATGGGATCATTTTGTTACTTCTACAAGTCTTAGTTCATTAGAAACCCTTGAATTTGATGATGTTGTTGGAGCTTTGTTGTCCGAAGAAACAAGGAAGAGGTCAAATTCAGAAACCTCTACATCAGAAGCAATGATGGTCAAAGGTCGTTCTAAAGAAAGACGCTTTAGTAATCACAACAACTCGCATTCAAAATCAAAAGGGAATAAGAGTAAGGTAAAGTGCTGGTTTTGTGGCAAATCAGGACATTTGAAGAAGGACTGTTGGAAGAGACAGCAAACATCCAAAGGAGACTCTTCGACAGAGAAGAAAGAAGCAAACACGACAGATACAGGTTCGGCATCCATTTCAAGTATGAGTGATGAAGTGTTATCAGTTGGTTTGTCTAATCATGATCAACATTGGTTATTAGATTCTGGTGCGTCAAATCACATGTGCATTCATAGAGAGTGGTTTAAAACTTATAAATCAATCAATGATGGAGTTTTTTACATGGGAAATGATGTCTCATGTAATATTGTGGGAATTGGAAGCATCCAAATAAAAATGTTTGATGGGACAAATAAAATTCTAACTGATGTAAGACACGTACCTGAACTAAGAAAAAACCTTATTTCACTAGGAGTACAAGACACTAATGGATATAAAACCTTTATTCAAGGTGGAGTAATGAAAGTTTATAAAGGAATTTTACTAGTAATGAAAGAAAATAAGGTTGGAAATCTTTTTCAGTTAGAAGGAAGAACAGAATCAGATCATGCTTCTACAGTATCTGAAAACGACAGTAATTCTATTCGTTTATGGCATCAACGGTTGGGCCATATGAGCGAAAGAGGATTAAAATTTTTATTTGATCGTAAGTTACTTCCTAGTTTAAAATCTTCTAAGTTAGATTTCTGCAAACATTGTCTGTTTGAGAAACAAAGCAAGCAGAAGTTTAAAACTGGAAAACATACTAGTAAGGGAATCCTTGATTATATCCATTCTGATGTTTGGGGTCCATCTCCTATAACCTCATATGGAGGATCGTCATATTTGTATCGTTTATTGATGATTTCTCTAGAAAAGTGTGGGTCTACATGTTAAAGAAGAAGTCTGATGTATTCACAGTTTTCAAACAGTCTAGAGCATTAGTTGAAAAAATCACTGGAAGAACCATTAAATGTTTAAGAACTGACAATGGTGGTGAGTTCACTTCAAAGGAATTTGATAATTATTGCAAGGACGTTGGGATCGAAAGACATAAAACCACTGTATATACTCCTCAGCAAAACGGAGTTGTTGAACGCATGAACATGAATCTTTTAGAGAGAGCAAGAAGTATGCTTAGTAACGCCAATTTGCATAAGGAATTATGGACAGAAGCAGTTTCTACAGCTTGTTACTTGGTAAATCGATCACCATCAACTGCGATAGGATGCAAAATTCCTCAAGAGGTATGGAAAGGTTATCCATGTGATTATTCTAAACTGAAAGTTTTTGGTTGTGGTGCATATGCTCAAGTTTCGAAACGTCAGCGTTCTAAATTAGATCCTAACTCAAAAAGATATATCTTTGTTGGATATGGTGATGGGACTAAGGGATACAGGTTGTGGGATCATACTACTCACAAGATCATCATTAACAGAGATGTTAAATTTAATGAATCTTCACTTGAAAATCCAGATGTAGATGATAAATTGAAATAGGATAATGTATCTAAGCTTCAACACATTCAGTTTGAAACCAGTTCAAATACTGATGATAGTCCAGATGAACAAGTTTCAAATTCAGATCATGAACAAGTTTCAGATGCTGATCATGAAGAAGTTTCTACATATAATAATTAGCAAATTGTGGAAGTACCAAAAACATCTTTAAGGAGGTCTATGAGAATCAGACATCCTCCTAAAAGGTATGATGATTATGTTACTTCAATTGCTTTAACTGCTAACGATGATGAACCTTTGTGCTATCAGGAAGCTGTAGAAGGTTCTAACAGTGGTAAGTGGAAAGAGGCTATGAAGGACGAGATGAAGGCATTAGCCAAGAATGCCACATGGGATCTGGTGGAACTTCCTAAAGAGAAGAAAACTATGGGATGTAAATGGGTTTACAAATTGAAGAAGGGTGTTGATGATACAAAGGACAGGTACAAATCAAGGTTGGTCGCGAAAGGTTTTTCTTAGAAAGTTGGCATTGACTTTCATGAGATATTTTCACCAGTTGTAAAAATTGTTTCAATTCGGATTGTGTTAGCATTATTTTTTTTACTTGATTTAGAATTATAGCAACTAGATGTTAAAACTGCATTTTTACATGGAAATTTAGATGAGGAGATTTACATGGAACAACCGAAAGGGTTTGTTCAAAATTGCAACAAGAAATTTGTCTGCAAGCTCAAGAAAACATTGTATGGTCTGAAGCAGTTGCCTCAACAATGGTACAAGAAATTTGATTCTTTCATGATGAGTCAAAATTATGTAAGTGAATATGATCATTGTGTTTACTTTAAGAAATTAAGTAATGGAATGTTCATTATCTTAGTGTTGTATGTTGATGATATGCTTTTAGCAAGCAAAATCATAACATGAATCAACAAGTTAAAGGCTCAGATGGCTAGGACATTTGATATGAAAGATCTAGGAGCAGCAAGACAGATTTTGGGCATGGAGATTTTTAGAGATAGGAGAAATGGTAAGTTGTGGCTATCACAATAGAAGCATATTGAGAAAATACTCTTGAGGTTTGGTATGAACAATGTGAAGCCTGTTTCAATCCCTTTTGCTTCCCATTTTAAGCTTTCTTCAAGTTTATGTCCTAACACTAATGAAGAAAAGGAATATATGTCTCAAATTCCATATGCCAATGTAGTAGGTTGTTTGATGTATGCGATGGTTTGTACTCGACCAAATATTTCACATGCAGTTGGGTTGTCAGCAGGTATATGGAAAATCTAGGAAAAGAACACTGGTCAGCAGTGAAATGGGTGCTTCGATATCTGAGAGGCACAAGTGATTACTGTATCACTTATAACAGGAGTAGTGAATTTGTTTGCGAATATGTTGATTCTGATTTTGCAGGTGATTTGGATAAGAGAAGGTCAACTTTAGGGTATGTCTTTACTCTTGCAGGTAGAGCTATTAGCTGGATGTCAAAGCTACAGAACATTGTTGCTTTATCCACTACAGAAGCAGAATACATAGCTGCTTCACATGCTTGCAAAGAAGCAGTTTGGTTGAAAGGCTTGTTCGGTGAGTTTGGTAGGTTGCAGGATAACATCAAGTTATTTTGCGATAGTCAAAGTGAAATTCACTTGGCTAAAAATCCTGCCTATCATATTAAATCAAATCATATACCTATCAAGCACCATTTTGTAAGACAGGTTATCACTGAAAGGGGAGTCTCTCTTGAAAAGGTGCATACAAAGGAAAACTGTGCAAACATGTTCACGAAACCAGTTTTGTTAGAAAAGCTACGATGGTTTCTGGCTTCTCTTGGCTTGCAGAAAAGATAAAAATAATAATGGAACAGGGTATCAGGCTAATTGTTGTCAAGGTGAAGATTGTTGAGGTTTTTATTTTAATTATTTTTGGAGAAAATCTCATGTAGGTGACAACAATAGGATTTGTTGCTGAATTGACTCCATCTATTTCTGATGAGGAGTTAATGCATCCTATATTTGTTGTGAGTGAATTTATGATTCTGTTTCCATTCACAGCTATAAAATGTAAGCCCGTAGAGGCAAGTTAGCATGATGAGGAATGTGTAGTGAGTGGAAGAGATGAGCAGATGAGAAAATCTGCTATTGTATTTCTCCAGTTGTTGAATGAGATTCCCGATGCCCTGTTAGGTGGACGTAGCCTAGATTGGTTGGGTGAACCACGTTAAAATCTCTGTTTTTTCATGGTTGAATGTTGTGTGTGTGTTATTTGTTTTATGTTTCCGCTGTGTTAACTCTAACATTCACAACCAATCTGGATTCTTCTACCAGTGTAGTCGTTAGGCCTACTGAAAACTGTGGCATTGCTAGGTGGATGATTTCAACTTTCTTGAGGGTGGTTGTTGTCCACAATCAGCCACCGAATACCAGTCTTGGCTAATACTCAAATCATTTAAATATGAGTGGGGTTTCTGAGTTCTGAGGAAATATTGAGCTTTTTCATTAACTCAGACTCCCCATTATGGTCTCCATTATGTTGGCTCCCTGTAATTTGTAAGATGGGCAAGAACAAGTAGCAGGAAACCACATCAAACCACTTTGGAGTCCAGGACCTAGCCTTCCTAGGCTCAGAGAGGGCTCTCTCTATGTTTATGATTTAACTGATTTATCTTTATGATTATATTCTTCTAATTTTAGGCTAGTTATGAAGATTTGGGTTTGTTTGTTTTGATTGTTTGTTTGGTTGGATAGATATAATGTGGGAACCTTAATCCATTGGGCTATGGAGTCATAAAAGGGTCAAATTGTAAATCAATTTTTTCAGGGGTTTTCACAGGGCAAGCTAACTATATCAAATGAATCTCTATGGCAAGATGAATGTGAGATGATAGTGAAATTAGAAAAACTAAAGAGCATACAGTCTCTAAATTCTTTAGCTATAATTTAACATAAAAGCAGAGCAGACAGTCTCTGAATTCTGCATTCAAGTCTTTAGAGGAAAACATTCAAGATAAAATTTTAGTGGAGGTAAAGAGCAGTTAAGAATTCTTTAACTCAAAGTCATAAGAAAGACCTCAAGGTAACAGTTTCAGAGAAACTAAAGAGCAGTTAAGAATTATTTAGTTAAAATTTAAAAGAAAACCTTAAGATAACAGCTAGGTGAAATTAAAGAGAAGTTAAGAATTCTTTAGTTATACTTTGTAGAGGAAAACATTGAGATAATAGTAGCAGACAGAATTAAGGTGATCATGCAGCATATCTTAATCTAAAATTTTTGTTTCTTCTATCAGGGAGATTGATGTACAATATGGAAAACAAAGGAGAAACATTAACAAAATAGGGATAACATCACCATTAACATAGATCAAGGATCTTCACCTTATTGTTTTATCTGCTTTCTTATTAAATTTGTTCTTGAATTGTTTTTATCTTTAACCTGTCTTCATCTTTACCCTGACCATTCCATTTTAATTATTTTTCCTTTCACTGTCGCAATAAACTCTCCTTTTACCTTACCCTATCATTTACATTTAATAAACCTTGTTGTCTTTGGAGGAATTGTATGATCCTTATTAATCATGATACATTGCTGCTTTTGTTTATTATTGCGCTCCTAATCCTTTGATGAATAAGGCTTCTAAATCGTCATCCAGAAAGCCTGGTTTAAACAATTCTTGGAATTAGAAACACAATTTGATTATTGCATTTTTTGGTACGTACATCACCTGAAAAATTAAAACAATTTTTTAATAAAATGGGATCCCGCAGGGTGGTGAGAAATGATGGCTTATCGTGTTTGCGTAGGGTAAATAGGCTTATCACATAGGCGTGGTGGGCCGGTGGTTCGAATTGGAAATGGGGGATGGTTTCTATTGTAGGTAGGGAGGCGGTTTTATGGTTTATTGCACATCCAAAAGTGGGCAGGTGGTTTAGTTTGGAGGGATGAGATAAATTCTGGGGGCGACTGTTAGGTAAACTTTACTCGGGATAGAGTCAATATTGACTAAGTTTTTAAATAGTAGTGGTTTTGGGGCACATGGTATTGTGCACCCATGGTTTTCAGCTCATGGTGTTGCATGTAATGGAGCCTATAAAAGGCTCGAAGGACTTCATTGTTGTTGGAACACCTAATCCTACATGGGTAGGTGTGGAATGCAAAAAGTCACAATGGAGTCCAAGTGACCTTGGAATGTGAAACCAAGAGTCACACCATTGTACTATAAATGTACATCTTTGTATAATGGAAAATAAGAAAGCCTCACGCTTATCTTTCATATTGTGTTGTTTCTCTTGTGTGTGCATTCTTCTTCCTCATACACCATGTGTGTGCTTCAACATGGTGCTTCAACATGGTGTTTTATGGATAACCTAAAACCATCATCTTTGGTTGGTGGACAACCTAAAACCACCACAGGTAGTAGACCTCCCTTCTTTTAGGTCGAAGGTCTCCCTTTTATATGAGGGACAATTCCTCTAGCAGAAGCCTTAAGCTTCTTGCCAGTTTTGGAAGAGTTCCGGGAACTGCAACATGTATTGCGTTCCAGTGTTTGTGGTCATCCTAAAACCACCTCTTTTTTCCAACATTTCAGAGAGTTGATTCAGCCAAGTGCTGCCATGCATACTTTGCAGATTTGTATTATAACTCTTTTCTTGGACTCACACATACCCCTTCGGATTAAGGGGGGATGTTGGAACACCTAATCCTACATGGGTAGGTGTGGAATGCAAAAAGTCACAATGGAGTCCAAGTGACCTTGGAATGTGAAACCAAGAGTCACACCATTGTACTATAAATCTACATCTTTGTATAATGGAAAATAAGAAAGCCTCACGCTTATCTTTCATATTGTGTTGTTTCTCTTGTGTGTGCATTCTTCTTCCTCATACACCATGTGTGTGCTTCAACATGGTGTTTAACAATTGTAATGTAGGCCTGGAGGTGAGTGGTGAAGGCTCACTTGGAAGATTGGCCAGGGTTTTGGCCAAGGATAATGAAATTTCATTGGTTGGGTTTTGCCCTGGATTTGGGGTTTTCCTGGATAAACATTTTTGTTTATGTTAATGATTTTTTCCCTTAAAATTGACTTGGGGTTTCTTAACTAAATCCAACCAAAATTTCTAAGTGAGACAACCCCGCTCACTCTATCCCTTTCCCCCCCTCAAAGTTTTTACCCATGGTAGTTGTTAAAATGACATCCCTCTATCACCTAGATCTAACCTAGACTTTACTAGTGATTTCACAGGGGTACGCATGCCATACCAAGTCTTATAGAAGTATGCCCATTTACAAGAAAAAATTAACTCCATTTTAATAATTAATAAATAAAAAAATTGTTTTATTGTTGCTATTCTTTGTATAAACATTCTCTACATTCATGATGTCCTCTCCAAAGAGGACTTCATAGTTGTACATGAATCTGCCCACCAACTGCAATAAAGCCATTATTTTTTCATGAGCCTTTCCACCGCCTCACTCTGCATCTCTTCAATGCTATGATCTTCACTAATCATCAAACATTCTAACGCCTTTCCTATGCAATGTCCATAGCTTCTTGCTAGAGAATAAGAATTCAAAACATATGGCTAAGTGCTTTGAGCATTCCCAGATCAGTTCAGCCTCTACCAAAAAAAGTTTCATAACCAACGTATATCTTATAGTCTCATATGTTGCTCGTTCATTGTGAAGAACCATTAGTGTAATTCTCAACGGATCCATCAATTCACCAATGTTTCGAAAGAGCAATCTTTCTTAGGATTTTTTTCTCTAAAAAAAAATGTTTATTCTTCACATATTTTTTTCGTTACAGACAACTTTGCTCGATTTCCCACAATCTGAGCACATGCCACACTAGCTCCTCCTAAACTTATAGTGTACTCAAATGAATATTCCACTCATCCATCAATTAGTTCCACTCATCCTCCGATTAGCTCGAATTCCACGAGGCCAACACTGCCTGCAGGATCATATTTCATCTCAGCAATCTAACTAGTTTGTTGCTGGGTTGCACACGTATCCATTCACAATTAAAATAACACCACGCTTATGTTGCGCAACACTGTGAATGCGAATAACGATGTAGTCTTAAACCACCCATTCGAGGCATCACTTAACAGTTGATGCAACGCTTATGCTCCACGGTCTCCCCGTCATCCTAGGCGCAGTCTCTTGAGTTCCCTTTCATGGGCTATGCCCTTGATCAAGCCTGACCCTTTCACAAACATGTGTGCCTCCCACATCTGCTTGTATACAGCTCGCATTTGAGCCCCTTCACGTGCCTTTGTGCCAAACAATAATCTCCCACGCTTGTTTTCCAAGAATATTGGCCAAAAACACTCACTGATATGGATATGAAGAAATGTTGCAATAGATTTTTTAGTTTTGCCTTCTCATGCTCCCACACCAGCTCAAAACTCAGCATCGATATCTCCATCACACCAGAGTTTCTTCCAAAGTTCCTCAGCATCCAAGCATCAAAATCTGCACATCATTCTCATATTAATAAACTTACTATCATGCTTCAATGCCTCAACATATGATTGCGTGAAACTGGAGTATTTCTATGCATACTTGGCTCGAATCCTGGAAATATC
This sequence comes from Pinus albicaulis, assembly GCA_034641835.2. Classification (NCBI taxonomy): domain Eukaryota; kingdom Viridiplantae; phylum Streptophyta; class Pinopsida; order Pinales; family Pinaceae; genus Pinus; species Pinus albicaulis. The sequence goes on along the minus strand of CM076571.1, from coordinate 775,095,447 downwards.
CAAATCTGAATCTAGAAACAGATCCATAATTTATCATGGCATCAATGAATCTCAGTGATCGCAGGGTCCTCCTGAGCTAGACAACGACAACGTCTACCTCGAAAACTTCCATGTATGGCATATTACTCTCCAACAAGGAAGATATCCTCATGTTTGCACAACTTCCATCCATGGATCACTTCCAGCAATCTTGCGCCAGATTGCGAGATTGCATTAACATTCACCAGAGATTCCCTTTTACTTGTACTATCACCAAAGCCATGAAATTTCTCATGCACGCATTGGGCTCGCCACCCAGCACGATCTAGTTTCATATCTAAATCACCATGAAGTACAAACACAAGTTGAAAGAATAGCACTTCCTTTAACGTTTTAGATCAAGCATTTTGTTTTGATGATCTGCAATCATATCTCTCCATCCATGAGGCCATAAAACCCTTGGCTACAAAAGCGTCCCTCTGAAGCCAAACCTGGCTCTGATACCATTTGTTAGAATTTACTCTAGAAATAATAAACACTTTACTAAGAGAAATAAACATAAAAGCTCAGCAACAAATCATTAACAGTGATGTGGGGGGTGGTGGTTGTGAAACCTCCGATTTCGCACCCTCCACAGGTTTTAACCATCGAGAAGTTGGGGTTGCGATATGGAGCGAGGGTCATCTGATGAGGGGGTGAAGATTTGACAATGGTCGGGCGAAGGATGGAGTACGTGTTAGTTCGAAAGATAGGGTCGGCGTTTAATGAAACATCAGGTTTTTAAACATAATTGGGGTGTAAGTATGCTTGGCGAAGTCACTTTTAAATATAAAGGTGAGTCGGGTCTTTTGATATAACGGGGTCGGGTACTTTAATAAATAGAGTTTATCAAAGTGGGGCCCGAGATTAATTTAAAAACAGTATAAAAGTGGGTTTATATTGTTTTTAATGAAAGAAGGGGAATGAGTGAAGGGGGAGGGGGTTTTAGTGAGGGAAATGGGTTTTTAGCATAGGGAAAGAGATTTTAAGAAAGGGACAAGGCTAAAATGAGGGGAATAAGGTCAAACATGGGATTTCAGAGCATTAGAGTATCAGAAAAGGTAAAATGAGAGATAATGGAGAGGTTAAATGGAGAATAATGAAGGCAGTGAGATTTGGATTTCCATCACACTTAATCAGAAAAATTTTCCTCCTTTTAGGACATTCCCTCTTCTCATCGTTTAATATTGGAAAAAATTTGCAAAAAGCAAAGGTATATTACAATATTACAAGATTTAGTAAATAGTCAATTCAAAATTATGATCCCTATTATTATAGGAACCTAACAGGAGGTAAGAGTGTATTCAATACCATTTTTAAAGCATTAATTACTGATTCGATGGAACCAGAAGATGCACCTGATGCCTTGTCTAAAGTGGAATTATTACCTACGAAGTACTTCCCAAGTGTGCATAAGAGAATTCCCCGTTGGATCGTGACCTTTGTTAACTAAAACATTAAAATGTTCGCACGGACCTTATTCATATTTTTAACTATGTTATAGTCCACAATAGGAAGGGAGGCTGAAGTTTCTGGGGAAGTGGCCAGACTTATGATTTTTGGAGCAATGGTCTTTCCTTTTTAATTTGCGGAAGTGTTTTTTGTTGAGGCCACTTTCCAAGACTTTCTCTGAGTGTTCTGCTTTGAGTTGACTAGTGGGTTGATTTTCCTTAACAATCCTTCTTTGAGTTTATGCTTCGTCAACTCTATTGTAGTGGTCGACCCTTAACTTCTTAAATTATATCAGTTTCTCTACTTCTGGGATTGAGGGTCACTCAGAGGCTATTTATCGATTGTGCTCTTTTGGGATGTAAGTATGCAATTGAACATAATTACTATATGCCCAACACTAGGAGTTTCATCTATGGCAGTAGTTTATTCCTTTTCTTCTTCAGGCTCAGTCTTCTCATCAACAAGAATTGCATCACAGAGATGCGTAGAAAGAAATTTCATGGCATGATTTCACTATGGGAATGTTTTCTTGGAATGATAAGATTGATGACATCAACAATATGTATCCCTGCCCAAACCTTCGTAATTCAACATGACATTCGAGCTCTACACAGACTTTGCCAATTGGTTATTGTTTCTACCTGAATTCTCAATCCTTCTGAGAAAGTTGAATTACAAAGGCTTGTTGCTCATGGTGGTCTCACTTGACCTTTGTTTGAGTTCTTCTATCTCATTTAATAGATTCTTAACCATACGGGTCACATTCTCAAGATAATACAGATCTTTCTCTTTGACCCTTCTTACGGAGGGTTAAGACCTTTTACCTATGTATCTGGAGTCCTTTGTTGGTTCATTGTCTGAGATGACTTCAATTGCATGCAATTCCTTCTCAACTGCGATAGCCTCTTCATAATTTTCCATTAATGTTGGTTTCGCAATTTGCTTCACGAACTGCGCAATGCTTGCCAGCAAGCCATAAGTGTATTAATATATGGTAATGGGTTCATGAGGTTTTGTATCTTATGGAAAACTATTTAATATGTTCTTGAACCTCCGATTGAATTATTTCACTTTCTATTTCTGCTCCATATTTAAATTACCCAACTCTTTCAATAACATGGTGGGGGTCTTATCTTCAAAAAAATTTCAAGGAAATTTTTCTTAAACCCCCTCCAATTCTGGATGGAGTTCAGAGGAAGGTTGTGATACTATAGAACTTCTCTACCATCCAAGGTACATGGGAAAAGTCTACACACAACATCATCGTTATGTACCTCAAGTTTTTGCAGATGTAGGTAAAATTTTTCCAAATGTTATTCAACCTTCACAATTTTATCAGGGTCATATTTCGTTAAGAGCTACTCTGAATGCTTCAACATCGTGTGCAATGCACCTGGAAGTGTAAGTGGGCGCCAAGTCTTCAATCTAGATATTGGTATGCCATGTTTTCTTCTTCACTACCCTACTCCTCTTTGTCAGATTCAGATGTCTCTTCTTTTTCTTCCTCATTGCCCAACCTGCGGAAAGTTATGCCTGAGAGTATGGGGTTATCTTTGATGCCACCACTGAAAACTAGAGTTTCTTTTGCATTTTCCACAGAATATGGTAACTCTTAAAGGGTGGAAAGAACCATTTCTTGAAAATAATAAACCATTATCCCAAAAGGGGTGGTTTTGTTCTTGTATGAAGAATGTGGAAGACTAAGTACTCTCGAGATCAATCCAACTACTTTTGCGAACTGATGGGCTATAGGACAAATAGCACAAAGTTGATTATATGGGATTTCACAAGTTTGAGTGGGCTATGGTTGGGAAGAGTCACCAACTTCAGAAACATGAGTAGGGGAGGTGCATTGAACGTTGTTGCCTTGATCAGAAGATGAGATGTTGGGGTCGGGGGGTTTATCAACCATAAAACACTGGTGGCCCTCCTTCTAGTGCCAGAAAATTTAACAGTATTGGACCCACAAACATTCAGGGGAGCTCCCCAATATGAAGTCCCAATTATACCTCACATCATTTGGTGTAGGAGTCATGTCCAGAATAAATCCCTAGTTTCCATAGTCTTAAATATCTTCCCTGGTTCTAATTTTCAGCAAGAGAGAGGGGTACATATGTACTTTCAAAAAGAAAGGCGGGTGTGCTTGGTTAATGTACAATTGCAAGTGTGTCGAGGTTCTTCTATTGCTAGGAGGGAGAGAAGTGAGCCTCTAAGAGAGAGGCAATAGTACCACCTCGGAAGAGGCACGCATGAACAGAAGGATTTGTCTAACATCCAGCGGAATAGTCCACAAGGGACGAGACGGTAATTACAACCAACAACTAAGAAAGGTATGCCTAATATCCCGCAGAATATTCCACAAGGATTGGAAAACAATAACATCCATTACAACACATTCTCAATCAGATAAGTACTAAAATAACCAAAATAGTTCAACTATCTTAGCACATGTGAAAGAAAACATGAAATACAAACATCCGCATATAGTCTTACAAACATTCATAGTCCATGCATGTATAACGTGTTGGCCTAGGAAGGATTCCATTATTAAGTAAAATTTCCAAGATACATATGTACAATTAACATCACTAGCGCCAATAGTGGAGCGTTGGAGCCACTCCTTTCTCCATAAAAGAATTAGCTTATCTCTTCAATGCTTTGTTGGTGGAGCCAAGGTGAAAAAATTCTTTTCTCATACAATGAGGGAGTGTATATAACCAAGGGTGATTCTTTGACTACCCTCATGATTGTTTGACTTCCTGTTATCACTCCCCCCTTCTTCCCAAGACTGTGAATGGAGCTGAAGGAAGGTAACCACAAACCAGGCTTTATGTCAGGTAACTAGCCCTACCAAGACAAGAGAGGGCTCTCTCGTTGTCACTTTTGCATTCAAAATATTTACTAAATATCTATTCATTTTAGGCTAGGTATGTAAGCTTAGTACATAGGATTTTGTTTGATGTTTTAAGTGTTAGATAGAAAGGTTAGTGAGAAGGCTAGGTCAAAGGTTTTTAGGTTTTAATTCCAAGGTCAATTTGCAGAGAATGTGTGAGGCTGGATAGATAGTTTGAAATCATTTTTAATAGGTCATTAAGTATAGGGTGAAGTGAAAAATATTTTGAATGAGCACTGAGGTGAATTCATTCATTTAGAAGCAAACAGACATAGCAATGTAAATCTTGTCTAAAATAGAGCATGAACAAACATGATTTCTTCTCATAAACTTACAAGATAAACATATATGAAAGAAGAATATAAATCATTAAGCATGAATTCATAAACATACATAATAAGAAAAAATTTTCCAATGCATAACACAAGTATCTCAACACAATTTCTACAACTTTGTCTTTGATTTCATTCCAAATTGCTGATTACAAAAGCTCCACTACAATATGAGACTATCCAACCCACAAAATACTTAAGAGATTCTACTTATAGAAAATATGGACTATGACACCTCATCAGGTCGAAATCCCATCCAAAATGGATCATAAATACAAAAGATGAGTCATTTCCTAGATTCTAGGGAGGTTAGAAACCATTCCCTGAATTTTAGCTATGAACTAGGAGTGTTTGTCCCTTACATTAATTACATATTCCCTCATGATAGGATGCAAAAAAAAACTCAATAAATCTAATGCCAACTGATAGGACAACAAAATCTTGAATTTGTGAAAATTTTTGAGCTTGACAAGTGTCTTGAGGAATCCAATGCTGATTTGTGACATTTTTGACAGAAAAGTAACAAAAATTTTCAGAAGCGTATAGAACTTTGGAGGCACTTTAAAGAGTCAAAATCCACTTCTAAAAGAACAGTCACCTAGCCCTGTGTTTCTAGTTTCCATAACATATTGAATTTTGAAAAATGACCCACGGGAAGGCCTTTAAATGTCCATTCTCCCAAGATTACTCCAAAATCATAACAGAGGCTCCAAAAAGGTGGCAGAAACATGAAAAATGAGTGGTTTTTGAGTTTTTTATCCAAAGTTACAGCTTTTCATGCCATGGGGGTTCATTATCTATGATTTACTCATCAAAGTGCATCCATCCAGGTAAATAAATCATCATTTGGATTCCCCCAAAATAAGCGTAACAAAATTTTGTTACCCTTCTATGAGGAAGAATTTCCAGAATTGTGTAAAAATCACAAAAAATACCAAAATTCTTCAAACTTCTCAAAATTGGTTTTGTAGCACACATGAGTGATGGGCTAAATAGCCAAGGACTTCACATGTGGTTCCTTTCTAGCATGATGTTTTAGAAAAATTTTATATTCTTCAATGTCTAAGTCCATGCCCTTGAACCACTTCTCTCAATGAAAAGGAATACTTGTTGCTGAATAAATTAGGTATGTTGATAGGTTAATCCCTACACCTGAAATAGTGACCTTTCTCATGTTGAATCTTGTAGCAAATAGGTTTTTCAAATGAAGATGATACCCCTCTTCCATGAGCCTTTCACAAAATCTCAAACACTGAGCCCTCTCAAAGCATCTTCTAGCCAATGGCGAGGCATTGAGTCCATGAATTGTGAAGGGTTATAGCCTAAGGTGGCAACCTCCCTTAAATATTTTCTTGTCACTTTCCATTTTTTTTTGTCACTGGAATGATGGAAACCATAGAGTGTTGATGAGATGGGTGAATGTATGGAAATATGGAAAAACAAAGTGTAGGAAAGTGAGAGTTTAGAGGATGAGATGAATGATCGTGGAGCTGAGAAAAATTATAGAAAAAATTGAGTGGATTGGGTTGTATGTTAGCTCCAATTTGTGGATGGAAAGAGGGAAAAAGAGTGTGAGCGAGGTAGAAAAATGATGAAAACACAAGAAATTCCCAATGTTTGACTGTGAGAATAGCTAGTGTAGAGGTGGTATAATTTCATAAGGTGAAATGAGGGTCATGGAACTGAGCAAAAATTCGGAGAAAAATTTAGTGCATAGAGTAGTGTCTTTGCTCCATACTTAAAATGTAATGAGGAGAAATGGATGTGTGGAGGGTGGCTAAATCTTGCAAACAAGGGAAATTTCAAGTTTTTTCACTGTGAAATAGCTAGAATATAGGGTTTGCTTGAATTTGACAAGTTAAGGATGGTGTAGATGATAGGAAAGGTGGGCATAATGCATATGAGATGTATGAGTTAAGGTTTTAGGTACTACGGTTAGGGTTTAGGTAGTTGGGGTAGGTCAGGATTTTTCACATGAAATTTTTTTATACCATGGATAAGTGGTAATATGAAGAAAAATAAAATGAGCATGAAAATGTGTTAAACACTCAAAATTTGACCACAAGAGAGCATAAGAGTGATGATTTACCTTTTACAAAGGCTTCACAAGGTAATGGAGATGAGTTTCAAGCTTGTTTGGAAGTTTTCCAATCCCAACACCAAAATTTGCCTCTCCTCCAAAAGCATAACAAGCATCTATAGAAGCGTAACAAGGGAGGACAAAGTGTAACAAGGGAGGCAAAAAAGTGTAACAAGGGAATTGCAAAAACATCTGAAAAAATAGGGCTTAAAGATGGATCAATATATCTCTAACCATACCGTTTTATGTATAATGAGAGACGCTTTTTTTTCTTTGGCATGTTATGAGCAATAACCTCCTCCAGTTTTCTAAAATACTTTCCCATTAACTCATAATCCAATTTTGATGTTGATCACCCAAAATTTGCAGAAGCGTAGTTCACTCTGAGTAGAAGCGTAGCACCTACTTTGAGAGGAATTTTTAGGCCTTCCCAAAATATTTTTGGGATTCAAGTGGTATGGTTGGAAATATTAGGATGTCTTCTACAAAATGGAGTCATCAAGCACTAAAACACATTGCTTCAAACCCCTGAAAATTTGACTTGAAGACAACCTATTCAAAAGTGCAGAAAATGACCTAGAGCAACTATATTTTTGGAATTTCTCTCAAACCATAACACCTATGCATAAAATGGAGGTTTTTTTTCTTTTGCCTATTATTGACAAAAACCTCTTTCACTTATTTAAAATTCATCTCCATTACTTCAAAAATTGATTTTGAAGCCAAATTGTCCCTATGTGCAATGTAAACCCTGCCTTGATCATGAAGCTCTAAAAATGATGCTATGGGTCTGAATTGGCTCAAAAATGAAATGGTGACCTCCCTTATGGACCTTATTCTCACCCTCCATGATTTTTTTCAACAAGGAAAGCCCTAGCTTGATGTAGTGGATAGGGACGGTGGAAAATTAGGAAAACAGAGGATAGTGGTAGAGTGATTTTATGGACAAAAATTAAATGGAAGGAAGTCAAGGAAAAATCCCTAAAAATTTGGGGAGGTAGGGTGATGAGTTGGCTACAGGATTCAAGTGGAATTTTTTGGAATGGGCATGTGAAAGGTGCTCAAAAGGTCAAAACACAGGGTTTCACTAGTTTTTCTGCCAAAATGTAATGAAATTTAAGGTTTTAATGAAATTGATGGAAAAGAGGGTTGTGAGTGATAGGATATGTTTATGGTATGGTGTATTAAGTTTATATGAAGGTTTTATATGGTTTTATTAGGGTCTTATTAGTTGAAACAAACAAAAGATAAAAAACACCAAAAGTGCAGCACATGCGCAACACATAGTGGAGGTAACCTAATGAAGGAAACCACTCATTTGCTGATGAATTTTGACTTGAGAGAGGTACAGAGAGTGTAAAATTATTTTTTATTAAGTGTATGAACCTTTGTGATGTGGTTTTGAACCTTGGATAACTGATTTGTAGTTCAAACACCAAAATCGCAGCACACCCAGAAGTGTAGCACAGGTAGTATTAGCACAAATTTGCTTGTTTTTATTCAACCCATGGCAGCTATGGAGTATGATGGTGAGAAGGGAGGAGATATTTACTTTTTTCCTTATATTTTATAACTCCCTATGAAAATTACATTTATGGTTAAAATAGGATTTTGTTCGCTTTCTTTTATGACATAATTGACTCTTATGGCGGCGAAACAAATGAGACCTAGGCTCTGACCTAAATGAAGGTGTGGTGAATAACCTCAGACCCTAGATGATTGATGGATGACATGACCTACGAAATAATGATGACCATGAATGGAGTGAAGGGAATAGCATTTCATACCTAGAAATATTCACTGAAAAAAAAATTATTTGAAAACTAACTTGAAACATGTAATTTTGACCTGGGTTCACTACTAAGTAAACTTGAAAGAGTACATTTGATAACTAAACATTTGGACACTAACACTTCCCATGAATTTTCAACTTACATGACTCTTTATATTCCATGTGTGTCCTATGGACTTCCACTTTACAAATTACAATAAATTTTGAATACAATAGACATGGTCCACAATAGTGATGTGGCATATGACCACTCATGACATGACATGACATGACATTGTTGACGTGGAGTCCTTGATGAAATGGTAATGTCAATTCACTACTACTATTGAGATTTGGTTTCTTCATAAAATATTTTTCCCTTTCACCTTTGCATGCCTTGGTGATAAGGAGTCTTCAATGATCTCAAGTCTTGGATAGTGGTCCAAACTAGTGTCCTTTCACTTTCTCTTGATCAATCAGCTTGTAAGTTTAGTTTAAATAGTTTCTTTGAGCACGCTTCCCTCCTTCTTCTCCTTCTTCATAATCTCGCCATGACATGATAGATTAATTTTTCCTGCAATTCACTCATGATGAGACGACATCAATATGAAAACCCCTAGCCTAAGATGATGCATTCTGAACCATAAATTGAGCCCTAAGAAAGTTTCAGTCCAGACAAGGAGGCTAAGTGACTGTGCAGTTGTACAGTTCAGGTAGGAAATGGGAAGCCTTGAGCCTTGAGTCTATGTAGTGCGTAGTTCAGGTTGGGTTGAGGGAGAAGACTATGTAGTTTCTAGAGCCAATGGGGACATGTTGTAGGGATGGGCACTGGGAGAGCTTACTGTGCATTTCTACGAGTCAAGGAAGCTCGGGCTATTGTGAAACTAGGAATTTAAATGGCTCGGGGAATGAGCCTGTGGCTTGTGGTTGCAAAGTACATAGTTCAAGCTGGCCTGGAGGTCATGACTGTGGAATTTTGGAGGTTGGGGTCAAGGCTTGGTCACAAAAATGGCACAATTCAGCAGTCCTAGGAGGTATGAACTTCATATTGTGCAGTGCCAAGTAGCAAGGTCATAGCTAAAGGACTAGACTACGTAGTGAGGAGCTCATGGGAGGCTGGGTGAAGCTAAGTTGCTCAGTCAAGAATTTTTCTGAAAAATGACAAAGTGCAGGACCGGTGAGATCATTGTGAACGATGATGAACTTTTATTGTTATCACACACTTAACATATTCGACAAATAAAACAACATAGATAATCCATGACATACAAAAAAATCATTTCCATCTGTGTGACAGCTTTACGACTAGTTATGACAAGTGTGACACCAAAGATACACTTTACGACGACTATGACAACACTTGCGTGACAATGCTCAAGGATTTGGAAATGAGTGTGACGAGTACTTACAAGGTTAGAACAACTAAATTTCACAAAGTTGACCTCTTGGAACCTCTATAATAGGATCATACATACAATGAGACATCCAACATGCCAAAAGTCTTCACTTTTCCTATCTTGCGAAAGGGATCACAAAATTCTAAAAAACCAATAAAATGAGCTCCAAGGTTTGTGACAATAATGAACAAGACCAAGGAAGGCTCTGAAATTTGGTATAGGAAAAAATTTTGGAGGGGGTTGTAGTAGCTACAACACTTGGTGACACACTAGTAGAATTCCAGCTTCTTTGTCTCGGTTAAATTCTTTCGTGTAGGGCCTTATTTATCCAGGGAGTATTGATTCATCATGCATATCAATTTAGTTTCCCCAGTTACCCCATGAATAGACTAATACCCCATCATGCCATTCATTTTTCTCAAAAAACACTCAACATTATCACAATTTTTCAAGAAGGGAACGGCAGTGTAGCTCGCGAGTTTAATATTTTCAGAGTATATTTTTTTTTCATCTCTGGTGTTGCTCCACTGCCAAGAGGTCTGGATAGTACCTTGGAAAATTCACTACAGGAACACAAACATTGCTTCTCTTCCAACGGGCCTAAATATTACCCTGATGGAGTTTCTTGCTTTACCTCTTTATGCAGGAAGTCTTTCTCTTCTTTCGCCTTTATTTATTTTAAAATAGGTTTTTGCATTGGCACTTACTCATTTTTGGTGGAAGAGGAATCCCAACTTATTAAGAGCAGGGGAGGTTGTTCCTTCAGAGAAGCATATATATACCTTTGATTTAGTTTTTCTCATTTATATTTCCCATTCTCCCTTTCTACTGATTGGATAAGCATGGAAACACCAAAACATAAAAGACCAAATATAGGCACAAGGTTTCTCGGATAGACATGAGTTCATGGTTTTCCCAAAACTCTCCTTATGGATGGATCGTATTTTCCGTCGAAACTTCATCAACCAAAATACATAACCAACATAAGGAAGTCATACCGAAGGCTAAGTAGATGTTGAAGTGTCACAAGACTTCTTAGACTTCAGCCACACACAATCTCAGAAACAAACACATGGACAAGGACAACACTTATTCACACATTGGGACAAGAGACAAAGAAAATAATAAGAACAATAATAATTAAAAAAGGAAAAATATGTACATAGTGTAGGGCACAGTCCTTGATTTTCATTGAAAATAGTGCTTCAAATATTGGCCATTGACAGGGAGAGTTTCAGTCTTCTCGTCAAGTGATTGAATGTGATAGGTTTTTTGGCCAATCTTCTCATGTACAGTGAATGGTCCAATCCAAAGGGATTTAAACTTAGTGTGTTTTCATTTTCTTCGTTGGATTTGTCCCAATTCAAGACTAAGTCACCCACACTAATGTTGTTCTTCCCTGCAGACTTCTTGTCGAACCAACTCTTGATATGATTTTGATAAAGTAAATTTTTTTCTTTGGCTTTCAATCTTTCTTCTTGGAGCTTATGAAGGGTGTCCATCCTATGCTACACTAACATACTTGACTTTCCATAGGATTCTTGGGAGAGTTGGAGAGCAGGAAAGTAGATATTAAGTGGGAGGATGGCTTATTTTCTTTATACCAGGAAGTAAGGGGAGGTGTTCAGGGTAGGTTTAGGCGTGACTTGGTCAGACCACAGAGAATTTAACAAAGAAGAGTTCCAGTTCCTATACTAAGAGAATATGATCCTCTTAATGATGCAAATCAGATTCTTATTTGTGGATTCAACAAGACCATTCCCTTGAGGGTAGTATTTAGGAGAATTCTTCAATATAATTGTTTTGGGAAATAACTCCCTAAAGGTTTTTGGGTCGGAAACCTTCACAGATCAGGGGCATACCATTCAAGAATGACTCACTTAACCTATATTTTATGCTGAAAACTAGATATAACAAGTTGCAGAACTTACCTGAAAGTCCAACGTTTGATGTAGATCCCACGAGGTGCAAACCCCCAACAACCCTTCATGCTTTGTAACCTGGAAATCAAGAAAGAACGAACACAAAACTCTAATTTTATATCATATATAGTCCCTAAATGTCAGTGTAACTCATGTATAATATCATAAAAATAATATCAAACATTCAATTAATGATCATTACACATATATAAAGAGATATAAACACGTGAATATCGGGAACAAGATGGTTCTTCTTAGTATAAATGGCACGTACAATAATAGAAATGTGGAGAGATCACCTGAATCCTTCCACGGTCTTCGAGCATACCGTCTTCTGGATCCGTTTGGCCCTCGCCTCACAAGAATTCTTCCAAGATGTGTGCACACTAGATTTCATATAGGATGATGAGCATCTCAAGGAAACAAGGGTTTCCTGAATATACCTGGGAAGTGTAGGAGGCACAGGAATATCAGAATTGAAATATGGCTCCAACAGAGTATAATATCTATAATTTTCTCTCTCCCTTAGGCCATGCATATGAGGGGCTTTTATGCTCCCCCAAAGCAGTTTCAGTAGTTGGAAACAGTTGGGCCACGGGCTGAGGTGGTTGAATTACTAGAATAACCATCAAACCTACCTCGAAAATATGGAATTTTATATATTTTTTAATGATTTAAATGTCATATGCAGAAAAGTATGAATGGACTCATGTATATATGTGGAAAAGTTTGGGCCTAGTCGCGTATGGGTTTTTAGACTGTTTTTTATGAAGTGTTCAAGTCTGGGGGGAAAGGGTGCCCAAGGCCAAAGAGACAATCATTAATAACATGAGGGTGAAAAATGATGCTATAACAGATGCCCCCTAATATATGAGGTTAGAAGGGGTACATGATGGCTGGAATATATTATGTGCATAGAAATAACCTTGCAAAGACAAGAGAGGACTTCACCAGATTTCAGCCTGCCAAAAAACCAATGAAAGAAGTCAGAGAGTCAACTCATGTTTGAGGCAAGCATACCCATGCTCAGTGAAAGAAAAACATGTCTATAGATCCAAAATGTATACAAGTATAGCTAAAATGGAAAGTGCATAGTGAATCATCTGATCACTTCCCGGAAGTACAAGTTGAAATCAAGTCCAAGTATCACATATAGAAGACTGATCAATGATGCTGAAATAGATATTTGATCTCACAAGTAACTGAATCTCCAGGTACCAAATATAAGGGGTGGAACACATGATACAATCATGCAACTCGGGAGCCAACATATAAGATACCACTGTACTGAAACTGCAACATATAAGGGTGGACGGCGTCACTGGAAAAAACTGGATGAACTGCCAAAAGTGAACCAAAGCATGCCGATGCAAACCCAAGGTCTTCACCGATCACCATGGCACAATTCTACAAAATGGGAATAAATGAGTTGAACTCGACCATGTGAGAAATCGTTTGGTTACCATTCAATAATGTATACCGTTAACAAACGCGAGACAACCCACTGATAATGATAATGAGTGTTAAGGTGCCCCAGTACAATATAACAAGTGCGAATGAATGAGTTTAAGTCAAACACTTGTAAGAATCTATCAATCAGGAGGCAATAATGAATCCCAACTGTCGACGGTGAAGAGTCTGCCACTCATGACTGCAAACCCTAAGGTACTGACAAAAAGACTCTAGACCTTATTCCCATTGCAATGAGTCGGATTCGATGGGAAAATATTTGCTAGAAGGAAGGCATTAAGGCATCCCACATCAATCCAATGTGAGTGTAACCTGCAGGCCAATATTTGGAAGGAATCGGACGAAGTAGAGTGAAGGAACCAGCTCGAAGTACGTTTCCTACATGCACAAGATGAAGCTAGTGCATGGAAAAACTCTCTGAACCAACCAATAATGAAAGCTGACAAAGAGGTGAGATATCCACCGTTAGGGTCAAATGGAAATCCAGGTACTACACAAATCCCAAGTGTGATAATGTATGCTGACGTCAAACACAAGGAAAACCACTCAGTCAAATACCCATAATGATGATCAAATGCTAAGCACAAGGTCACCTATCAATGATGTAAATAGGGCCAGGGTGTGGCTCTAGGTTTACTCTCAGAGCAATATGTCGTATTCGATAAGAGACAAACCCGCCGGCAAGAAGTCAATGGATACCTTCTCAAACCAGCACGAGCATAGGACCAAACATCTGATGTGATAGTACAAGATACTAACAAGACCGAGAAGGCCTGACTAAAAAATAAGTCAAGAAACACCACAAAATGGTTGACTCGGGTTTAACCTCCCTTGAACAAAAGCACAACTCATGATGACCATGGTAGAAAATAATGACACTATATAAGTCTGTTATGCAAGAGGAAAAAACAAACTCTCCATATGATTGGAATAGATAACCAACCAGGGTAGAACTGACTCATGAAAACAAGGTTATGGCTTCTCCTATGTCAAAAATAAAACCATCCCTAATGAAGGAAAGACATATCTCTATGTGCTTTGTTCAAGGGCGACTAACTGACACTGTAACTGCCATCAAAATATGAAGATCCCGTTCCCGCTCTTTTTTTAATATATTTGATTTTTTTTTGTATTTTTCATATAATAAGCCTGAAAAAGAATAAAATAATGATATGGTACAATGGATAGAACGAGTATCAGGAAATAGATGCACTAGTTCCTGTGATAGGAACAATCCTATGCTCAATGCAAGGTGGTGGAAACTGGTAAGTGATACTCAAAGGAGTGTTCCATCCATGGGTAAAATGGGTGTCCAGTCGCGATAGCTAAGTGCTTTGCAATGGTTAACTTGTACAGACAATCAAGGTCAAAAGATGGCTTAAACATCGAGTCCAAATGAAGTTGGCTGAAGGAAAAGATAAATAAGTAGCCAATATGCAATGTAGTGATACAACTCAACAACACCGGGGAGCCTCTAGGGCAATAGCCAGAAAAATGATAATGAAGAAGAATAAGAATGAAGCTTCAACATATAAGTCATGGCGGGACTAAAGAGGACTCTCGAGCCTACATAAAGTGCAGCATGGGTGACAAGTGCTAGCGAGGAACTAACTAGGAAGCCCATGTAAAGGAAGGCTCTACCACCAAGTCATGATTTATAAATCAGTGAGTGAAATGGGTTAAGTATTCATGACGAGATGGGATCGACCCTATGGCAAGTGATCAGAATGGAGGCTAGGATGAAAAATGCAACGGAAAGTGGATTTCCTAACCTATATGCCAGTTAAAATCATATACCTGCCATGACAGGTCAGTGGTCATGGATTCGAAATCCAGGAAAAATCTCAAGTTCAACAAAATGTACCTGAAAATATACCTATCCCAACACTTACAAGCAACAGGGTTCTGCAGCTTAATACAGATTTGAAAAACAAGCATAATGAAATTTTGCAAAAAAAAATCAATTTCTAGGCATAAATACATATTTTACCTCATATTTGGTTCATTGTTACTTTGTTGAATTGGAGAAAAGAGCTCTGGAGAAAAACCCCTTTCCTCAAAACAGGAGCAATCAGCCATCAAATTTAGCCGGATCAACCAGGTAAGCTCTAAGTCCACCATTGCCATCAATTTCATCCATAAATAGGTTAAAAATTTTGATTTTTCACCGTAGAAATTTTTTTTTTGATTGACCTCTCTATTCATATGTGGGTTTGTTCACACGAACCTACGTATGATACGTGACTGTACTCAAAGGAAGTCGCGTATGCACAGTCCGTGAATTTAAAAAATGAACCTAATGTGAAATTGAATGAATTTTTCAGGATGACAATTTCTTGGAGGGAGCATGAGCACAGTGCCATTGAAAATGAAGTCATGGGGGATCAAAATTCGCTCAATATCCTCTGAAAATATGGATTTCTCATATTCTTCAAAATGCCAAATATGAAAAGTAATGTCTGGTTGCTTGAAATGCTGGTGAATTATTGGGACCCAGAGGAAGTGTTATCACCCTAAAATTTTCAAAACATCATTGTGTCAACTCTGTTTTTTTTCATGATTTCAAGTAGGTCTAAAATTCATTTTAAGTCTTCGTAAAGGGTAGGTCATAGTTTCATAACTTTTAAAGGTCATATTTCAAGTTCAAATAAAGTCTTTTAGGTCCATTCCATGATTAAAAAGTCATATTTGTCATTTAGGGGTCATTCCATTAGGTTTCGGATTGAAATTCTGCAATTAGACAATAATCCACACTTTCATAGCACCTCTAGTTCAAAAATGAGGAAATTTTCTACGAAAGCGCTGCTACTTTCGTAGCGCGCTATGAAATTGCTATAGCAGCTTTTTCAGTCACGAAGAAAAACTCTTTTTTTCTGGTTTTAGTAGTCAACTTCCAAGGGGGTTTCTGGGAAACTTAAAACTAATTTTTGAAAACTAAAAGAGTTTTTTTATTTCTAACATACCTAAATAAAAAAACCTCTCTCAGTTTCTTCAAATTCATTATGAGGTGGGAGACATTGATAAATTAAAATGTGCTACAAAACTGTTGTTACAAAATGTCCTGTACATGGCTGTTTAGTAGTCAAACTTCATGTTCAGTTTCTGGCCAAATGGAAAAGTGTTTTGTAATTCTAAAAGATTTTTGTCTTCATAAAATCTCCAGCTACAATAACCTATCTCACTTTTTTGGCAATATGATGCAGAGTGTTGTCCTTGATGGCAACCCACTGAATGAAGATGCATACATGAGATTGTTGGCATGTGTTGTCCTTGATGGCAATCCACCTGATGAAGTTATTCTTGACTTGATGGACTTGGAAATGATGTAAAACTGATGTATCTGCAGTAAGAACAGAAGGCAATGAAGAAAGGAATTCAATATGTGCTAGATCTATGATGAAAAGAGTATGTCTCAAGGCATACGCGGATATGTCTAGGAGAAGTCGTGTATGCACGCGGGAAACAACGTGCCAAGTCGCGTATGGGCAAAAGCGCTCATAAAGTGCAAAACCAGGGGTAACCACCATGATATTGACCCTGAATGGAAAGGGTTACAGTTGAATGATAGATCTGAATGCATGAAGCACCTATGAAGAAAATGATGAAGAAGGGAATCTAGATCTGAAATTGTATTTGCTACATCTGTTTATGGAATGATTAGATCTGAGATGAGTCGAACATCTGTCTGAAGTAAAGGGTAAAATCTGTGTGATGTATCTGTTCTGAAGAATTGCAATGACCTAAATATCTTATTAACCATACGCTAGTTTGCCGCAGAGGAAGCGTGTATATACGCGGCTTCGTTGAAGAGAAAGCGCGTATGCGCAGTGAAATTAACTCTGTAATATGTACAGAAGTATACGCGTGTTTGTATGGTAAAAGGCGCGTATATACGCGTTATCAGTGAAAGGAAAGCGCGTATGAAAACTAGGGTTTACTGAAGCATGGGTTATGAAATGTCTGATCTGTTCTGTTGTGTCACTGCTTTTTGTATTCTACAGTTCTGTCTGTATCAGTTTGGTTGTATGATTGAGCTTAAATGTATGGAGTGGGTCCAGTCTGAAAATATGATGAAACAAGGCCTGCAAGTTGTGCTCTATTGAAGTTTTTTTTGGATCCAGTGTGAAAATTGATGAAACGTGGTCCATAGAGGTGCTAAGGGTTGTAGCCTTCAGTCAAGGGGTTGTAGCTCCCTTCCAGGTGAGGCTGGTAAACGAGATCAGGGGGTCGTAGCTCCCTTCCAGGAGAGGCTGGTAAACGAGTTAGGGGGTTGGAACTCCCTTCCAGGAGAGGCTGGTAAACGAGCGTAGGTGGGTGCCTGCGTGCTGGTAGGAGTCTGCACCAGCACATATGTTGTAAGATTTTTTCTCCATAATAAAATATTGAAGGCTGAGCAACTGCAGCGGTGGTTTTCTCCCGACTTGGGTTTCCACCTAAAATCCTAGTGTTCATGTGTGATGCTTATGAGTGATGGTTTATTCTATTCTTACTGCACATTTTTACTGTTTATAGAACATCAATGAATGAATGATAGAATGATATAAGTGAAGAATTAATGGCATAATTAGATCTCTGTGTATACGCGAGTTTCATGAAGGCTATCCGCGTGCATACGCTAGTTGCATTCAAAAAAGTCGTGTATGAGTTTTAGAGCATGGAAAAGTAAAAAAATTTAGTTTTCCTATATACTGATTCACCCCCCCCCCCCTCTCAGTATTTTTCCCAACAATTGGTATCAGAGGAGGTCTTTCTGCAGAAGCTTGATCGCTTGAAGGAGATCCGTCGCAATGGGAAGTCATGAAGGAGTAATGTCTCTTAAACCACCTCTATTCAATGGAAGCAATCTGATATTCTGGAAGGTACGAACAAAAGCATATCTGCAAAGTCTTGGTGCAGAAGTATGGGCAATCGTGGAAGAAGGCTATCAATATCCGGCAAGTATTCCTACTGATGCAGCTGAAAGGAAGAAGTATGAAATCAATGCCAAAACAGTGAATGTCTTATTAGGAAGCATGTCTGAACCAGAATTTGCTAAAGTGATGCAGCTAAATTCAGCAAAAGAAATATGGGACAAAATCATTCTGAGCTATGAAGGAGATACAAAGGTAAAAAATGCAAAACTCCAAACTCTCATAATTGAATATGAAAATTTAAGGATGCATAGTGATGAAAGTATTGCCAATTTCTTTTTACGTCTAGATGATATTGTAAATCGAATGAGAAATTTGGGTGAAACCATGGCCGATACTACTCTGGTGGAAAAAGTCTTAAGATCCTTGACTTCAAAATTTGACTCTAAAGTTTCAGCTATTGAAGAAAGGCAAGATCTGCAAACTCTTACTATTGTTCAATTACATGGTATTCTGACTGCTTTTGAAATGAGACAAGGAGGTCCTTCTCAAATCAAA
This sequence comes from Pinus albicaulis, assembly GCA_034641835.2. Classification (NCBI taxonomy): domain Eukaryota; kingdom Viridiplantae; phylum Streptophyta; class Pinopsida; order Pinales; family Pinaceae; genus Pinus; species Pinus albicaulis. Next base: position 775,076,704 of record CM076571.1, on the reverse strand, counting down.
GAAGTTTCTTTTAAGGCGTCTGCAAAAGGAAAAGAAAAGGAAGTTGTCAAGGAATCCAGCTATATATCTGAAGAAGAAGAAGCAAATTTTGTAAGAAGACTCCAACTAGGAACCGGAAGGTTCAAAGGTAAGCTTCCTTTCAAATGTTTTGATTGTGGAAGAGTTGGTCATTATGTTGCAAAGTGTCCTTATAAAGAAACATCTTCTAAAGGAAAAGAAGTAGAAAGAAGGAATAAGAATCGATCTAGCACAAGAAAAAGTTACTATATTAATGAAGACAATGATGGGTTATTTGATAGTGAGGAAGAATGTGAACAAGATATTAAACTGCTCATGGAAAAAGAATCTAGAGAAGAAAAGGATATTTTTGTGGATGCTCTGGAAGACAATGATTTTCTTGAAGAAAACAATCAACTCAAATTAAGCCTAGAAGAAAATAACATAATCATAGAGACCCTTTAAAATCAGCTTGAAGCAAAGGAAAAACGCATTGAGAAATTGGAGTGTGAAGTTGTAAGTCTAAGGAAAGATAATGAGAAAGTAAAAACTCTCAATCTTAGATTTGCTAAAGGTTCAGAAACCTTAGATGAGATTATCAAGATAAAAATGTCTCCTCTTATAAAAACAGGTCTTGGATATACTGGGGAATCTTCCCAGACTTCAGCACCAAATTATCTGAAAGCAGCCACAACTGGTTCACTACATTCAGCCACTCAGCAAGGGAACAAAGGATCTTTCCAGGTAAAGCATGATCATCTCAATTCAAGGAACACTAACAGGGAGATCTTTCAAAGAAGCTACAACCAACAGGTAAATTCAAATAGAATATTTCATGATCGCAGAAATTTCTACTTCAATGGACAATGTTTCTCATGTCACAATTTTGGTCATAAAGTTGTTCAATGTGTTGCATATAAAACCATCATGACAAGAGAATCAAGAAAGAAAAGGATGAATATTGAACCAAAGAGGAACACCTATAACAACTTTTCTCCTCTGCAAAACGAAGTTGAATGTACTTATTGCAATAACTTTGGTCATGAATAATCTGAATGCAGGAGCAAGGTCCAGCCAAAAGAACATGTTCCCTCAAGCTCTAAAGTGTGGAAAAAGAAAGAAATACCGGTTGAAAATTGTGCGATAGTGTTATTTGCAGAAGGTGAAGAAAATCAATGGTACATTCATAGTGGGTGCTCAAGACACATGACAGGTGACAAAAGCAAAATTCTTGCATATAATGCTCTAGAAAAGGAAAAGAAAGTTACTTTTGGAAATGATACTCCTGCTGTAATTAAAGGAAAAGGGTCACTGTTTCTAAAAGAAAAGGTGAAGGCTAATGATGTCATGTTTGTGGATGGATTAAGGCATAACCTGTTAAGTGTAAGTCAAATGTGTGATCAAGGAACAGAAGTGGTCTTTAGTTCAAAAGAATGTGTGGTTCGTGATCTTGATACAGGTAAAATTATTATAAAAGGGAAAAGAAATCCAAGCAACCTGTATGTACTGAACGGCAAAGATCAATGTTATTTGAGCAAGTCTTCATAAAATTGGCTATGGCATAGAAGGCTGGGGCATCTGAGCTTCTCTCAAATCAACGAAGCAAGCAGACTTCAAGCTGTTCGTGGTCTTCCAAATATTAATCTACCAGAAAGTATCATATGCAAATCTTGTCAATTCGGTAAGCAGACCAGAGTACGATTTAATGCCAAAGAAGGATCATCAAGTGAACCTCTTGAACTCGTTCATACTGACATATGTGGACCTATGAGGAAAAAGTCACCACGTGGGGAAGAATACTATATCTTATTTATTGATGATTACTCTAGAATGTGCTGGATCGGGTTCATTAAACACAAAGATGAAGCATTTGAAAAATTTCAAATCTTCAAAGCATTGGTAGAAAATGAATTAGATCTAAAAATAAAGTGTCTTAGATCTGATCAAGGAGGAGAATATACATCAAATGAATTCTTTGAATTTTGTGAATAACATGGCATAAAAAGACAATTCTCTGTAGCAGGCACTCCACAACAAAATGGCGTAGCAGAAAGAATGAATAGAACAATTCAACAAATGGCTAGAGCTATGCTTGATGATTCTGGAACTCCTGACATGTTCTGGGGTGAAGCAGCACATACAGCAGCTAACATTCTCAACAAGGCTCATGTTCGGGAAAATAGTGACAAAACTCCATATGAAATCTGGTATGGTAGCTCTCCCTCTGTAAAGCATTTTAGAGTTTTTGGAAGTAAATGCTTTATCAAAAATAATGATGAAAAGCTTGGAAAATTTGAACCTAGATCAGATGAAGGGATATTTCTTGGTTACTCATCTACAAGCAAAGCATACAAATGTTACAATAAAAGGCTTCGAAAGATTGTTGAATGTATTGATGTTGTTATTGATGAATCTCCTGCAGCTCCTAAAGAAGAAAAACAAACAACAAAAGAAGATGATGGTGACTTATGTCCTTCTACATAAAATAGAAATGATATAGACAGTGGATCCAATGAAGAATCTGAAAATGATCTATCTGAAAAAGCTCCATCCAGATATGTTCAAAAGAATCATCCTGAATCTCAAATTTTGGGAGACAAGGAATCGGGTGTACGAACGAGGAGAACTCTGGTGGGATCTTCTAGTCATCTGGCACTTCTATCCACAATTGAACCACACAATGTCAATCAAGCTAGCAAAGATGAATTTTGGAAGCAAGCCATGGATGAAGAGCTTGATCAAATTGAAAAGAATGACACTTGGGAATTGGTACCGAGACCACATGATAAAAATGTCATTGGAACTAAATGGATTTTCAAGAACAAGTTAAATGAGAATGGGGATGTTGTAAGAAACAAAGCTAGATTGGTTTGCAAAGGGTATACTCAACAAGAAGGTATAGACTTTGAAGAAACTTTTGCTCCTGTAGCTAGACTTGAAGCCATAAGAATGTTTCTTTCTTTCTCAAGCTATCAACGAATCAAAGTTTATCAAATGGATGTTAAGTCTGCTTTTCTTAATGGTGATCTAGAAGAAGAAGTATATATAGAACAACCGGAAGGATTCATTTTGGGAAATGATGAAAATCTTGTTTGTAGACTTAAAAAGGCTCTATATGGTCTCAAACAAGCTCCAAGGGCATGGTATTATCGTATTGACAAATATCTTCATCAAAAAGGATTTTCAAAGGGGTCTGTTGATAGCAACTTATACACAAAAGTTGAAAATGATAAACTATTGATGGTGGTTTTATATGTTGATGATATCATTTTTGGGAGTAACGAAGAATCTATGAGTCAAAAAATTTCTTCCGTCATGCAGCAAGAATTTGAAATGTCCTTACTTGGGGAACTAACATTCTTTCTTGGCTTGCAAGTGCATCAAACTACAGATGGCATATTCCTATCACAAGCAAAATATCTTAAGCAAATTCTGAAGAAGTATGGCATGGAAGAATGAAAACTTGTAAGTACACCAATGATAACCGGATGCAATCTCAGTTCTCATGATGATTCTCCCACGGTGAATCAACCAGAATACAGATCAATGATAGGAAGTCTACTTTATCTCACTGGGACTAGACCATACATTATGCATGCAGTTGGGATTGTTGGACGATTCCAAGCTAATCCAAAAGAGTCTCACCTTCAGGCTGTGAAAAGAATTTTCAAATATCTACAAGGAACTCAAGACTTTGGTCTATGGTATCCAAAGAATGCTGATCTTACTCTTCATGCTTACACCGATGCAGATTGGGCTGGAAGTGTTGATGATCGGAAAAGCACTAGTGGTGGTGCATTCTATATGGGACCCCGGTTAGTATCTTGGTTCAGCAAGAAGCAAAATTCTATTGCCTTATCTACAGCAGAAGCAGAATATGTGGCTGTCGCATCTTGTTGCACTCAACTCCTTTGGATGATGCAAACCTTGCAAGATTTCCAAATCAAATGTACATCTCCTATCTCCATTATGTGTGATAACACAAGTGCCATCAGTATCTCAAAAAATCCTGTTATGCATTCAAAGACCAAGCACATTCCCATCAAGTATCACTTATTACGTGAACAAGTGCTTGAACAAAAGGTGAAGTTGGAGTACGTTCCTTCCAAGGAACAAGTTGCTGATATCTTTACCAAACCTCTGCCCAGGGAAGCGTTCGAGTATCTAAGACAGAAACTGGGAGTAGTCTCTGCCAGTCAAAAGAACAAATCTGCTTAAATTCAGAAGTTTAAATTGAATACGCAGTTTTGATGAAACACAGTCGCGTATATACGCGAGTATATTAACATAAATACGCGTATGGATAATTGCTGACAATTTTTGGTTGGGAGTCAGCATTTTTCAGTACTGTTTGGTTATTCTGGTTATATTTGTTTCTGACAGTACATCTGATATGAAGAAGACAGGTATAGGAAGGAAAAGTTTAGGGGGAGATGAAGGAATGTGAAAATTTCTATGCTTCACTTTCCATACGCGGGTTCGGTGAACAAAAGTCGCGTATACATGCGAGTTACAGCAGACTCAGTCGCGTATGCATTGATGATAAGAGAATTTATATGATAGCTGAAGATCTGGAGTAGAGGTTCAGGGGGAGCATCAGTCTGATTGTTAATAACTGTATTATTGACTCTGTATCAACTTATTCTCTCAGTTCTAAATAATGATAATATGATACTTGGTTTCTTATGTCAAAGATCATGGATAAGCCCGGATTGTTACTTGATGAAGAGTATTTGTTGGATGAAATGGAAGTCTTATGATTCAGAGATATGGACAGATCATGCAAAGTTTGTTGCTGATGGCATGCTGTTGAAGGTGTTCAGGTTGCACAAGCAAAAGGGGAGCCTTGGTCACATTGAAAGGATGTTTGGATGCACATTTTCAGGGGGAGCACTTGCCTTGCTGAGTATAATGCATTGTTGGCATTATGTTGGTTCTGATATATGATCTCTCTTAAGGTCTTTCTGTTATTGGTCATGAAAAGTCATATTTGTAATTTGATGAAAAGGTCATGTTGAGACCCATGATGTAAAATTGTAATATTCAGTCATGTAAGGACTTGTCAAATCTGTAAACCCACTTGGTTGGGTATTTGAGTCAAAATGTGTAAACCCACTTGGTTGGGTATTTGAGTCTCTTATGTAAATCCACTTGGATGGATCTTTGATGTAAGTAAGAGTCTTTGGTGATAGGAAGGTCATAGAGTCATGTGCTTCATTGAAAAATATGTTTGAAGATTTAGCATGAACTCAGGGGGAGCTTAATCACTTCAGTATACATCAGATCTGTAGAACGGTTCTTCTACATGAGGAGAAAAGGGGGAGAGTTTGTTGGTTTTGATCCGCCCTTTGCCCTTGATGTCAAAGGGGGAGAGTGATATGGTGTTATTGTATTCTTAATGTACCTATCTGTTGTGGTGATCAAACACCATCGTGGTTTCCATCAAGTCCAAAGGGGGAGATTGTTGGCAATATGATGCAGAGTGTTGTCCTTGATGGCAACCCACTGAATGAAGATGCAGGCATGAGATTGTTGGCATGTGTTGTCCTTGATGGCAATCCACCTGATGAAGTTATTCTTGACTTGATGGACTTGGAAATGATGTAAAACTGATGTATCTGCAGTAAGAATAGAAGGCAATGAATAAAGGACTTCAATATGTGCTAGATCTATGATGAAAAGAGTATGTCTCAAGGCATACGCGGATATGTCTAGGAGAAGTCGCGTATGCATGCGGGAAACAACGTGCCAAGTCGCGTATGGGCAAAAGCGCTCATAAAGTGCAAAACCAGGGGTAACCACCATGGTATTGACCCATTGTATTGGGTAATGTTTCGTCTAAATGACCCCGTCCAGGAATACCATCGGAAGTAATGTGGTTTTGGCTCATGGTATTGAAAAAGGGTAAACCTATATAAAGAGAAGAAATTCATTGTGCAAATCATGAGTGTGGGTGCAAGATGTCTGAGCTTGAATGAATGCTTCTCTCTGAAGTATATCTGAATGGAAAGGGTTACAGTTGAATGATAGATCTGAATGCATGAAGCACCTATGAAGAAAATGATGAAGAAAGGAATCTAGATCTGAAATGTATTTGTATTTGCTACATCTGTTTATGGAATGATTAGATCTGAGATGAGGCGAACATCTGTCTGAAGTAAAGGGTAAAATCTGTGTGATGTATCTGTTCTGAAGAATTGCAATGACCTAAATATCTGAAGAACCATACGCTAGTTTGCCGCAGAGGAAGCGCGTATATACGCGGCTTCGCTGAAGAGAAAGCGCGTATGTGCAGTGAAATTAACTCTGTAATATGTACAGAAGTATACGCGTGTTTGTATGGTAAAAGGCGCGTATATACGCGGTATCAGTGAAAGGAAAGCGCGTATGCAAACTAGGGTTTGCTGAAGCATGGGTTATGAAATGTCTGATCTGTTCTGCTGTGTTACTGCTATCTGTATTCTACAGTTCTGAGTTGTCTGTATCAGTTTGGTTGTATGATTGAGCTTAAATGTATGGAGTGGGTCCAGTCTGAAAATATGATGAAACAAGGCCTGCAAGTTGTGCTCTATTGAAGTTGTTTGGATCCAGTGTGAAAATTGATGAAACGTGGTCCATAGAGGTGCTGAGGGTTGTAGCCTTCAGTCAGGGGGTTGTAGCTCCCTTCCAGGTGAGGCTGGTAAACGAGATCGGGGGGTCGTAGCTCCCTTCCAGGAGAGGCCGGTAAACGAGTCAGGGGGTTGGAGCTCCCTTCCAGGAGAGGCTGGTAAACGAGCGCAGGTGGGTGCCTGCGTGCTGGTCAAGTCCGCACCAGCACATATGTTGTAAGATGTTTTCTCCATAATAAAATATTGAAGGCTGAGCAACTGCAGCGGTGGTTTTCTCCCGACTTGGGTTTCCACCTAAAATCCTGGTGTTCATGTGTGATGCTTATGAGTGATGGTTTATTCTGTTCTTACTGCACATTTTTACTGTTTATAGAACATCAATGAATGAATGATAGAATGATATAAGTGAAGAATTAATGGCATAATTAGATCTCTGTGTATACGCGAGTTTCATGAAGGCTATCCGCGTGCATACGCTAGTTGCATTCAGAAAAGTCGCATATGGGTTTTAGAGCATGGAAAAGTAAAAAGTTTTAGTTTTCCTATATATTGATTCAACACCCCCCCCCCCCCCCCTCTCAGTATTTTTCCCAACACACTTTTCTCACAAGTGTTACCAGTTGGGAGATACAAGCCTTTCTTTGAAGCCCTATTTTCAAAAAATGGAGTTTTCCTATTTTACACATGTTTTTCAAAGAAAGTTTCTGAACAGCAAGAGAAGTATTTCAAAAAACCAAGAGAGGTTTTGTTCAATACATAATTGCCTACAAAATCCTCCTTCATTTTCTCAAAATACATTATGGATGAGGAGATACAAGCTCTGTCTCAACACCTATTTTTCAGATAAAAACAGTAAGGCAAAATGACCAATTCATAGATGAAAGGTGAAGACAAATTTTGATGAAGATCATGTTTTTGAGAATGGATATAACAGGTGAAGGTTCTATTGAAGAAATCAAGTGAAAATATGATTTAAAAGAGAAGTTTAACACCGAGCTACAAAATGCGCTACGAAAACAGGCTAATTTCGTAGCGCAGGCTTATCTTCTACCTTTTTACAACATTTTGGAAATATTTTTCTGCACAGCTGGAAGATTGAAAGATTTATGGAAATATTTGGCAAAAATGACACATGTGAACCTAATCTATCAATGATCAAAGTTCTCGAAGATGACAATGAAAGTAAATGGCTAAAAAACAGGAAACATGTTTCCTAATTTCTAGGACAATTTTATCATCAGCAGCAGGGTGACTTTAAGTGGATGGTCAGCATCAAAATTTGAATTCATGGGATAGCAGGTGTCAAAGCATGAATTAGAGAATAGATAAGGTTGTTAGAGGCATATTCAAGAAGTTTTAGTCCTGTTAGAATTAGGACTTTTCAAAAGCATTTTAGCTGTCATTTTGCAATTAATAGCATGTTTTATGGTTAGAATAGGTGTCAAAGCATGGGAATTCGAATTCTCTAGTGGAGGATGAAAGAATCCTATATTTTAAATGTTCTATATAGAGAAGGAGGTCGAATTCTACAGGGGTTGGATACTTTTTAGCAAAAGCTGCTACTTTATGTAATTGACGGTGATCAGTAATGCAGAGAGGTTTTCTTCTTGACAGACCTGAGATTCTCATGGGGTTTTAATGCTTTATTGATCTACCTATTATGTTTAACTACTTGCGATAGATCTCATTTCTACTGCTCAGAATTCATAACCCTATGCTGTGACTTCCTTTAGTAATGAGGTGACTGTGTTTTTCTATGTTTTATGAGTGAATTTTCATTCGAACCACTAGCAGTAGATTTCATTACTATTACTTAGAATTCATAACTCTATGCTCTAACTTCCTTTAGTAATGAAATGATTTTGTTGACCTATGTTCTTGAGTGAATTGTCTTTGTTTAAGACCCCTATTTGCCTCATCTTCCATGTCAAGAAACCTTGCCACTGAACCTACTGATTTTTTGACTCCATAAGCCCAATGGTAGTATTAGCCTTCATCCTTTCAACCTGCAAATATACAAAATCAATACTTAATTCATAGAGTTAGGCATCTATCAATATCTTTATTCCATATAATTAACCCTTGAGAGAGCCCTCTCAGGCGCCTCAATCAAAATATTGGTTTGAAATAGTTACATTGAAGTTGTCTGATCATCAGCCAATCAGGTATGATTTTGGTGATAACATTTTGGTGCGTCCACCGGGAGTCTGAAGATATACACCTCCCGAAAATTATGAAGTTGCATTCTTGAAGGTAGCAGAAGCTCAGAATCTGTTCGAGGCTGTAGAACTACCTTGGTGACTCCATTGTTGAAGAATTCAAAATTCATAGATTCGTGGTGATTCCACTGGACTTATGAAGAACTCAGATGCTTCCATTCTTGTTTCAAGGTATGCATATATAAATTTTTCAAGAATTCACGATTTCCTAAATCATTTTCCCAAGGATACATATTTTTTAAGGAATGGTCCAAAATTTAATGGAGAAGAATTGAGTTTGAATTTGAAGCATATATCAGATTTCTGTGATTTTACCGAGCTTCTTAGAGTCAAACATGAAGATGTTTGCATTATGTTGTTCTATGATTCATTTCAAGGGAAATGTAAACAGTGGATTGAAAGTTTTCCTGTCAGATCTATTAAGTCATTTGCAGAATTTTGGCTTATGTTTTTGGAGGAATGGATAGACAGAACAGATTTGGTGGCAAGCTCTCCTTCAATTCAAGGTTTCAAACAATGGAATGATGATCATATTAATGAAGAAATAGATGAAAATTTTTCTTTGTCCTTGTCTTCTTATCTAAAATCATTTGAGTGCAAGACAGAAGATAAGATTAAATTTTTGGATGAAGTTGCTAAGAACATTGAGAAAGACATTGAAGGTTTACAAGGTCAAATTGAATCATATAGCCTTCATGATCATCATCATTCTTTTCAAAATCTTTCTATGGCAGAAAACAAAGGGAGGGTGTTGCTTCCTTTCTCTTTTGAGTTTGAGGAAGAATACATTGTTTTTGAAAATAAATTTGAAAAGCAGTTTGAGAGCACACAACTGAAGTCTTGTGTGGTTGATCGAAACATGGATGAGTTGTCCAAAGCTGTAGAATGTCATGAGAAACATCAAAAATATCATGTCTTCTTTGACCCTATAGCTGAATACATGGAAGATTTTTTCAGTCCAGTTTTACAATTTCATTTTCATTATGAAGTTCAGATACATTCTAAGTTACCTTGGTCATCACAGTATTATTTCTACTTTGGCTTCAAGTGCAATCAAGAGATTCAAGCATCAAATCAGATCAATGATTGGCTTCATTGGAAGTTTCATGTTGATTGAGTTAAAGTGGAGAGTTGGAACTGATAGGGTAGGTAGGAGTATGTGAATAAGCTCAAAGTTAACTGAGCATATTTTCAGTAGGTACAGATTTGTTTCTTCTGCAGTGATCATCAAGCTTGAGCCCGAGGTGAAGGCCATAAGAGTTTGAAGCAGACTGGGCAGAATTTCAAAATTTTATTCTGAAGCATGGATAGCAGCACCGAAGCTATTGGTTCTTAGCATACCACAGGGGCACACTATCCCAACTGGAGCAACTGTTATCACCGTAAAATTTTCAAAACATCATTGTGTCAACTCTGTTTTTGGTCATGATTTCAAGTAGGTCTAGAATTCATTTTAAGTCTTGGTAAAGGGTAGGTCATAGTTTCATAAGTTTTAAAGGTCATATTTCAAGTTCAAAGAAAGTCTTTTAGGTCCATTCCATGATTAAAAAGTCATATTTTTCATTTAGGGGTCATTCCATTAGGTTTCGAGTTGAAATTCTGCAATTAGATAAGAATCCACACTCTCGTAGTGCCTCTAGTTCAAAAATGAGGAAATGCACTAAGAAAGCGCTGCTACTTTCGTATCGCGCTATGAAACTGCTGTAGCAACTTTTTCAGTCATGAAGAAAAACTCTGTTTTTTGGTTTTAGTAGTCAACTTCCAAGGGGGTTATGGGAAACTGAAAACTAATTTTTGAAAACTGAAAGAGGTTTTTCTTGCTAACTTACCTAAATAAAAAAAACCTCTCTCAATTTCTTCAAATTCATTAGGAGGTGGGAGCCATTGATAAATTAAAATGCGCTACGAAACTGTTGTTACAAAATGTCCTGTACATGGCTGTTTAGTAGTGAAACCTCAAGTTCAGTTTCTGGCCAAATGGAAACGTGTTTTGGAATTATAAAAGATGTTTCTATTCATAAAATCTCCAGCTACAATAATGTATCTCACTTTTCTCACAAGTGTTACCAGTTGGGAGATACAAGCCTTTCTTTGAAGCCCTATTTTCAGAAAACAAAGTTTTCCTGTTTTACACATGTTCTTCAAAGACAGTTTCTGAACAACAGGAGAAGTATTTCAAAAAAAAAAGGGAGGTTTTTGTTCAATACGGAATGGCTTATAAAATCCTCCTTCATTTTCTCAAAATACATTATGGATGAGGAGATACAAGCTCTGTCTCAACACCTATGTTTCAGATAAAAACAGTAAGGCAAAATGACCATTTCATAGATGAAAGGTGAAGACAAATTTTGATGAAGATCATGTTTTTGAGCATGGATATAATAGGTGAAGGTTCTATTGAAAAAATCAAGGGAAAATATGATTTAAAAGATAATTTTAACACCGAGCTACAAAATGCGCTACGAAAATAGGCTACTTTCGTAGCGCAGGCTTATCTTCTACCTTTTTACATCATTTTGGAAATGTTTTTCTGCACAGCTGGAAGATTGAAATATTTATGGAAATTTTTGGCAAACATGACACATGTGAACCTGATATATCAATGATCAAAGTGCTCGAAGATGCAATGAAAGTAGAGCGCTAAAAAACAGGAAACATGTTTCCTAATTTCTAGGACAGTTTTATCATCAGCAAGAGGGTGACTTTAAGTGAATGGTCAGCATCAAAATTCGAATTCATGGGATAGTAGGTGTCAAAGCATGAATTAAAGAATATATAAGGTTGTTAGAGGCATATTCAAGAAGTTTTAGTCCTATTAGAATTAGGACTTTTCAAAAGTAGTTTAGCTGTCATTTTGCAATTAATAGCATGTTTTATGGTTAGAATAGGTGTCAAAGCATGGGAATTCGAATTCCCTAGTGGAGGATGAAAGAATCATATATTGTAAATGTTCTATATAGAGCATGAGGTCGAATTCTACAAGGGTTTGAGACTTTTTTGGCAAAATATGTTGCTTTATGTAATTGACGGTGATCATTAATGCAGAGAGGTTTTCTTCTTGACAGACCTGAGATTCTCATGGGGTTTTAATGATTTATTGATCTACCTATTATGTTTAACTAATTGCAGTAGATCTCATTGATATTACTCAGAATTCATAACCCTATGCTCTAACTTCCTTTAGTAATGAGGTGACTGTGTTTTTCTGTGTTTTATGAGTGAATTTGCCTTTGGACCACTAGCAGTAGATTTCATTACTATTACTCAGAATTCATAACTCTATGCTCTGACTTCCTTTAGTAATGAAATGATTGTGTTGACCTATGTTCTTTAGTGAATTTTCTTTGTTTAAGACCCCTATTTTCCTCAGCTTCCATGTCAATAAACCTTGCCACTGAACCTACTAATTTGTTGACTCCATAAGCCCAATGGTAGTATTAGCCTTCATCTTTTCAACCTGAAAATATACAAAATAAATATTTAATTCATATAGTTAGCCATCTATCTATATTTTTATTCCATATCATTAACCCTTGAGAGAGCCCTCTCAGGCTGAGGAGGCTAAGCCTCAGTCAAAAGATTGGTTTGAAATAGTTACACTGAAGTTGTCTGATCAGCAGCCAATCAGGTACGATTTTGGTGATAAAAGGAAGATTGCTTCATGATTGACCACATGCCCATACACATAGAGGTGGAAGATATTTACTTTATTACTGGACTCTCTCGAAGAGGAGACCCAGTAGATTTACACGACAAACCTTTTGGAGGGCTTATAGTAGATGATTATGTCCATGTCTATTGTGTAGAGGGATCTCAAAAATTAGGGACTCAAATTGCGATCAAAGATTTATCAGAGCTGCATATGAAAATTCTCCTTTTCACCATTAGCAGGGTGGTAGGATCTACTTCCTTACACCAGGCGTTGAGGACTCAGATGAGTATATATGTGGAATGCTTAGTTCACCTCTTTGATTGGTGTACAACTCTACTAACAAACATGAAAAAACAATTGACCTCCATCTAGAAAGCTAAAACAAAGCATTTCGAGTATGGAACCATTTTGATGACATTCTTCTTTGAGAAGATTCTAGGGATTTTACCCAAAGTGATCTCATCCATCAACAGCCCTAGAGATCCAAGAATAGCCCGGTGGGCTGATCTGATGAAGAGATTGGGGGGAAGTGAAGTTCCCTAAACCACATGGGACGACGAGTTCTTCCAATGGTGGGAAGAACAGGTTATCGCAGTGGATGATTATCCCTATGTTGGGATGGATTTTCACGGTGATCCAAACCTAGTCCTTCCACCTGGCGCAGCATGGGGTGCAATCGGTGAGACTGCAATTTTTGATTATATGATTTTTGATTGATTTTTTCAATATACGTGAAAAATGAAAAAAAAAAAACATGTTTTTGATTGGATTCCAAATCACTTAAAAAATTATGTGATTACCATGATACAGATATGGGACCAGTGCATCCTGAAGGATACCCATGGCACAAACGTCGCAGAGGAGAAGCGGATGCTGAAGACCTTGACAGAACCCTACATGTCGTTCAGAGAAACTTGGAGAGTTTAACTCGCCAAGTGCCTATGTCTGCAGTAGAGGATCTACCAGAGGCTATCCAGAGACGGGTAGTCAGGGTATCGTGAAACTGGGTGTGGTTATTCCACCATGTGGCCACTGCGATCGTGTTCTACAGAAACACAAATGTTGGGTAGGGACCATAGATTTTATCGGATGACTATACTATATTTTTTTTTATACTGAACATGATCGGGCATAAGCCCTAATTTTGTAGGACATATGGGTCCAAATTTTTGTATATTTTTTTGAACACTCTGATGATATATACATATATACAACGGTTTATGATGCGATGAAACAAATGTGTGAAAATGTATGATGATTTTGATGATTTAATTAAAGTATTGAATGATTAATATGCCAGTAAATTACTTTATTAGCTAATGAGTCTGCCATACAATTGTTAGCTTGAGGAATATGAATGAATGTTATAAATTGGAATGATCTTTGTAACAAACGTACCCTCAAAAACAACCAGAGTAAAAATGGATCCGGGACCCGATATGTATTGTTCAACTGCGACACCACCAGCTGGGAGTCCAAGAAAACTACCAACGAATCAACACCCGAAGATATTTCTTCTGAGAGTAGATAAATGACTGCAGTGTATTCTGCTACATTGTTGGAAGCAGGACCAATGCAGACCGCTCTTGAAACTAACAGCTGACCAGATAAACAATGAAGTACCCAAGCCGCGGAAGCCAAGTTCCGAGTGTGTCTAGTAGCACCATCGGCGAAACCATAATGACTCATGACATCCAACACAACCTGCCAAAGAAGATCAAAAACATGACCATCACATACAAAACCGAAAACTTAGATATGTACAAAACAACCAATAAAATATATATAAAAAGCAAGATGCCAGGCCAAGGCCTAGGCATAATACCTTTTCAGATAGAGCCCATTTCTGGGCTCCGCCAACTTATTTCCCTCAAAATCAACCAAGGCATAAGCTCCTTTTTTTAGGACCTTTTTAACGATGAAGGGGCCATACCACATAGACTTAAACTTACCTGCCCCCAGGGCATCCTTCTCCTTGGCATAAACCAGAACAAGGTCTCATTCGGAGAAAACCCTAGGTTTGACCACTTTATCATACTGAACTTTTATCCATTTCTTGTGTGCCTCGTTCATCGTGGCAGCATCTCGACGCTACTCATCAAGATGTTCTAGATGAAGGAGGCGTTCTTCAAGAATAGAAGTGTCAGGAAGAATTTCTACAGCTAACTTAAGAGAAGGAATCTCACACTCGATGGGAAATATGGATTCCAACCCGTAAGCTAGTTGAAACGGATTAAAACCAGTTGCAATTTTTACTGACATCCAGTATGCCCAAAGTGCAGGATACAACATGATATGCCAACTGGATCTAGCTTTATCAATTTTCTTTTGAAGAATGGTATTCAAGGATTTTTTCACAGCTTCGACTTGCCCATTGGCCTGAGGATAATAAGGAGATGAATACTCCTGCCGAAAACCTAATTTTAGAGCCAACTCAGCCATCATGATGTTCTAAAAATGACTGCCATGATCAATGACAATCTCTTTAGGAATACCAAAATGAGAAATAATTCGATTGAAGAGAAAAAGAGTTGTTGTCTCACCGTCATTCCCAAAAGTAGGCATAGCCTCAACCCACTTTGTGAAGTAGTCTACTACTACAATAATGTACTTGTGACCTTTAGCCGAAGGCGGGTTACAAGTAGTATAATCAATACTCCAGTTTGTAAAGGGACCGACAGTGATGACAGGGAAGAGCGGAGTTGGATGAGCGCGCATCTTTCGAGTATATACTTGACACGGATGACACCGTTTGACCGACTCCATACAATCTTTGAAAATTTAAGGCCAAAAGTATTCAACATGTAGGATTTTTTGGGTTGTAGCAAGCCCAGATAAATGACCACCACAAGCTCCACTGTGGCAATCATTCAGCACAACCTCAGCCTCTTCGAGAGTTAAGCATCGTCTTAGGATCGAATCGACCCCTCGACGGTATAAATCATCACCAATGAACAAGTATTTTTTAGCCAGGTGACACAACTTACGGCGCTCATCTTTCAAAAATGTTGAGGGAAACTTCACAGTCTGAATATATACAATGAGATCCCCATACCAAGGATCCTGTGAAGAGATGAGAAAAAGATGTTCATCCAAAAAGGATTCATCATAAACCATCTTCTCTCCACGGGGAAACTCAGAAATTAATTCTGCGAAAACTAATGACTTCTTGGACTTGGCAGACATAAACTCAAGATCAAATTCTTGCAAAATCACAATCCATTGATTATATTTTCCCCCAATCACTCACCTGCTGAGAAAAAACTGAAATGGATTGACTACTGCCAAAACATAAGTTTTTCGAAGAAGGATATAATGTCTGAACCGTTGTATAGCATGAACAGATGCTAAATCAAGCTTCTCTATCAGAGAATACCAGAGTTCAAGTCCTACCAGGCCTTGAATAAGGTAGTAAATAACATGCTCTAAAAAAGCATCATCCTCCTAAACTAGACCCATACCGATAGTAGATTCTGCTGCTGCGAGATACAAAAGGAAATCCCTGCTATAATCAGGTGGACTCAGTATAGGAGTAGAGATCAATGCTTTTTTCAAAGCATCGAATGAGCATTGAGAAAATTCATCCCACAAAATGGGACTCCCTTCTTTAATAATCTCATGAATCCTCTTGTAATATCGGCATAATTTATGATAAATATCTGCAGAAAATTAACTTTTCCTTGTAGACTTTGAAGTTGACGAATATACGATGGGGGAGGCAACAAAAGTATTGCCTCAACCTTGAAGGGATCTACCCGAATCCCTTCCATAGAAACAATAAATCCTAACAACTGACCAGATGTGACTGCAAAAACACACTTTTTCGGATTCAACCGAATCTTGTAAAATCGACATCTTTCAAATAATCAACGAAGGTGAGAAGGATGATCAATTCTCTTGCGAGAAAGAGCAGCTAAATCATCCAAGTATGCCTCGATAATATGTTTGATGTCGTGGAAGGCATATGACATGGCCCGCTGAAAAGTGGCTCCAACATTTTCAAGGCCAAAAGGCATTTTCTTGTAAGAAAAGGTACCCCAGTGAATAATAAAGGTAGTCTTATGCAGATCTTCAGGACGGATAGTAATTTGATTATATCCATAAAAACCATCCATGAAGGAGAAAATCTCATTACCTGCACACTCATCAATAATCTGATCTATGAATGGTGTGGGGTAATTATCTTTTGGACATGCCTTATTAAGATCTCTAAAATCAATGCAAACGTGAATTGTTCCTTGTTTCTTATCCACTGGAACTGGATTCGAAACCCACTCTGTCAAAGGAACAGGGAAAATGAATCTCGCCTTGAGCAACTTCTCTACCTCAACTTTGATAGCTGCAGCCTTCCTAGGGTTGATCGGACGAAGCTTTTGCCTTACAGGCTTAGCATTTTCATATAGCTTGATCTCATGCTGGACAATAAATGGATCTATACCAGGAATTTCCTCATAAGACCAAGTGAACACATCTCGGAACTCTTGAAAGAGATCAGTATACATTTGGATCTCTTCAGGGGAATTTTCAGCTCCGATGAAAACATTCTCGATAACGTTGGGATTCCTGGAGATGTTCACCGGGATAGTCAGAGAAATCACAGCCATGTTCCCTTCAGAAAATACCTGCACTAGTGCTAAAGGGTTCAGGACTGGGTGAACAGGACCAGAAGACTGAGGACTTGGAAAAATTGATTCAACTTCGCTCAAATATGGTAAAAAGTAAGACTGATGATGAAAATCATCCCACGGTCTATCTATACCTGTCATAGCTTCCAGGATAGTCTGTTCAAATGGAAGAGTGGTATCAAGGAAATCCTGGGCAGAAGAAGAATTAAGAGTCCAAGCCGATGCCACATCTCCATCCAATTCCTCTGATGAAAGAGAAACAGGAGTGGATTCTATAGAGTCAACAATAGATCTATAAGCAATCTCAGCTGCAGACATCGAAAATGCCATTCCACCCACTTGACCTTCCACTAATGTGGAGGTAGGGGAAGGTAAGGTCTAAGGGTCCGAAAAATAATGAGTTCTGAAGAACTCTCTTCAAATAGGAGCCCTGGAGGATGAATTGCATTTATATGAACGAAAGGAGGTGGAATATCAAAAGTACCCATCAAAGAAGAATACATTCCAACTCCTAGATTCTCAATAGGCGGTTTGGCATTATCCACCAAAGGGATAGTTGAGTCAGTAGATGCATTTAGGTCTACAGGAGAACAATCCAGTTGGTCAACTGTGAAAATCCTCCCTTCGTGAGGAAAACAAATAATACGAAATAAGGAGGATGCAATAGCATTCATCTCATAAATCCAGTTTCGCCCCAACAAAAGGTTGTAGTCCAATCTTGCATCAACTATCTCAACCTCTATGTTTACAGTTTTTCCCCCAACACAGATGGGAAAAGCCAGGACAATACCATGTGGCCTGTGAGAATGACCATCAAATGCAGTCAGAAGAGTAGTTGATAGAACAGATGCGGGAGATCCGATCCCCTTCCAGCATGCGAGAGACATCACACACGTGGAAGCACCCTCATTGATGACCGTTCGAAATATATTGCATTTTCAAAATGATGATCTAATATGGAAAGCCATATGATGTGGGAGTCTCTTTTTAAATTTAGACATATCAAATGTAATCATAAGAGAGTTATTTGGATCAACAATCCCAATAGCAGTGAGAAGAGCACTTCGCTGAGTTGGACAAGACTGGAGCACCTCGAGAGCAGACATAGCACAAGGGCTCTGCGCCAGATCTTCTACAACAGATTAGTTTTTGGCAGCCTTGGCATTTGGATTAATCTTTGTATGCTTATTAGATGCTTTTGGCATTCAAGGTATAGGCTCAACAGCGGCCCTCGTAATGTGAAGCAGCTCAACACTATCAGGAGCACCCTTGGCTTTCGAAGACTCAGCTTCACCATAATCACGAGATCGTGTAGAGATATCTATGTGAGCACTCATCATATATATGTTTGATGTGGTTTCCCCTTCCTGGGTGCCCCCAGAGGGAGCCCCAGTATTTTGATTTGCGCCAACAATTAATTGTTGCCCTTGGGGAAAAGGGTTTGTTAACACAGCCTGGGAACTGGAAGAACCCTTTTGAGCTAACAAGTGTTGCGCATCCTGAATTTTAGGGCAAAGGTGAGTAATATGATCTCCAGTACATAACTTGCATGGAAACTTCACTTTCTTTTTATCCTTTTTACCCTCACCAACATGCTCGTTGGATTTATTTGCATTTCCCCTCTCATCTTTTCCCTTCTTCTTATTATTATTCCGTCCTTTCTTCTTCCCTTCGGATTGTTGATTTCCTTTGGGGTTAGAAGTCTGGATGAAATTTATTAACAAATCTTGGGAAGCGGTTGGCACCGAAGGCACAGCCTGACCCAAAGAAGTAGATTGTATGGACAACTGCTGCAATTGGCTAAGCAGGTTAGCTGCACTACTATCGACCGAACCAATAATTCCATCACCATGAGGACCAGGTTTAGTTTTTGACAAGTCCAATTTGGAGTGAGGAGCATCAGGAAAAATTTTATTGAGGACTCCGGACTGAGACTAAATCAATTCTAATTGTAGAGCCCTAAAAATAGCTTGCTCCTCATAAAATAACCCTGATAGGAATACGTCCTTAGAAATATCTGGCTGCAAGGATTTCAAAAACCATTACAGAAGGAATTCATTAGGAATATAGGCTTTAATGAGCCTCTTTCTTCTTCGCCATTCTTGAATATGATCAGAAATGTGAGTTGCCTTGTCCTGCTTAAAATTAGCCAGGAGTTCAATCACGGCGTCGTAACGGACAGGCAACTGAAAATGATTCAGGAATGTGGTAGCCAAATCTCCAAAAGTGGCAAAACTTCCCCCAGTCAACTCAATATACCACTTGGTTGCATTTCCAGTTAAGGTGCGTTGAAATAACCTCAACCTAATCGAATCATCAATTAGGGATTTTGATGAACACCATAGATGGAAAGTGGTGATGTGATCTGCCAGATCCTCTCCATTCTTCCCTTCAAACTTTGGAATGTTTGAAGGTAGTTTGGTGGGGACCAGAGGCCACCCCGGACTATATCAGATTGGATCGTTATTCAATTTCAACAAATTTGGCAAGCTTAACGTTGCCAGAAATGGTAAACGAGGAGGAGCCTGAGAATTCCATCCCTGATAGGATGGATTCCCTAGATTCTGAAAAGAATACCCTGGATTTGATGAGGCACCAGGTTTCCAGAAAGAGTTTGTAGAAAAAATTGGGCCATAGGAAAATCCTTGTGACCCAACATTCGGAGAAGGACCCCCTCCCAACATGAAGTTACTATAAATTGGACCAGTTCCCCCCACTGAGGCAGTGAATGAAGAAGAAACCCCCTGATAGGGGTTCCAAGCATTTGAAAAAGGAGAAAAAGCCTGATAAGCACTTGACGAAGGGAAAGGAACATTCCTCTGGTGACCAACGAGAAACTGATTCCCTACCCCTACTGCTGTAAAGATAGGGTTCCAACCTGTAAAGGTAGTAGAACTTTGACCTCCAGACCGTGGATTAAAACTCTGAGTCTAGGAAGTAAAAGGAAAAGACCCTAAAGAAGGATTCGAATTAGGAATATGCCCGCTTCCAAAGGGGAACCCTTGAAAAGAAGCTGATCCACTAGCCATAGAAGAGATGGGTGCGGATGCAGCTACAATAGCAGAAAAGGAAAACGAAGGAATCCCACTAGTGGGAATTCTGAAACAAAAGGGACCAAATTGAGAAGCCTGTGCTTGGGTGTGACGAGAGCCAAACACAGCCGTACTAGAAGCAATTGAAGATATAGCAATAGTTCCTCCTCCTTCAACTAAAGCAGGAGTCTGAATACTTGCAGCACTCAAAGTCGAAGTTGCATTCCCAGTTGTGGCCATCGAAAGGTGAGAATATGATGGATAAGGAATTTCTGGTCTCTGAGACTCAGGTCCGATGTACTCAATGATAAACGGATAACTAGCAGGAAGAGGATATGGAAGAGACTCAGCAGACTGAGGGACTTCCTATACTTCTACTTCTTCTACCAGAAATAAAACTCTCGGGATGAGTGAAGCACTCCTCTCAGCACTGACACCAACACTAGAAACAACTAGCCCTAACATAGGATCTCTCTCCGCTGCTTCTGAAAACACCGGGTGAAAATCACCCTCTGAATTACTCCTACGCCTTCTTATAGAAGGCTCAGTACTCACGAGAGATAACCCCCAGAGCCTCCTCGACCGACGAGGCGATCGATCAACCACTTTAAAAGATTTAATAGACTCGAAAAAATATATTAAGCTAAGCAATCTAGGAGCAAAGAGCACACTCTACAAAGTCCCTAAGATATAGCCAGACAAGCAGCTCTCAAGTATTTCCGCTCCGAGTGATGAGGATCGTACACAAAAATACAAGAAAGCGAACAATAGGACCTCCCAAAATAAATCTGGGGTAATTATGACCCAGACCTACTAGCGAACGTAACAGAAACAGTTACGATGACCTCCTAACAACATCCTTTGCCGGTGCAAGTACCCAAGCTTCGCAAGGGCACCCTCCAGAAGCACTGCTGGAAGTGATACAACATCTGCCTCAAGTACCACAAGTATTCCCCCCCACAGTCACCTATGTGATACCTAGGATGGGCAATTAAGGGCACCAATCTGTATCAGCAGCTAGGCAGAACGGTCTTAGGTCAAGATTCAATAAATTAGAGAGGGGGTATCTCTCTTCTCTACCTGCACTTTCCCTCGTCCTTGATTCTCTGGAGGAGAGCTTTCCCAATCCACCTAACGGTGTTGGATTTCACTCATTAATAAACTTCTATGTTTCAAAATTTGAGCGACCTTGGAGATTTGACTCTCCACTCACCTAATCCAAGGCCCTACAACCTAGCTAGTTGATGTATGACACTAATACAAAAATTGCTAGTTGTTTTTAAATTATATCACTTATTTTAATTGGCTGTAATTTTATGTTAAGGGCATATGGAAATGAAACCGATGATGTTTGTATGACGCAAAAAGAAACCAATGAAAACCAAACTACATGCAAATGCACTAATTGCCTTTCGATGAAGAGTGATTTCTACACAGGTTCTACAAGACTACTTTTTTTTACTTTTATTTTCAAATAATCAGTCTTCACACACCTCAAAAAGTTACGAAAAAGACTAAAAATGCTTATGTGCACCTAATGAAAATTACTAATGGCATGCAAAATCCTAAGATGCTAGATCTAGAAAAGCAAAGAGAAATTTCTAACAATACCAAGGTTCAATCACTTTTTGGCAGTCAACAAAGCTAGTTCCAACTCAGAAACTCAATGTATCAAGACGCCAAAAACATACTTGACATAAAAGAACGAAATCAAAAGAAGACTCCCTTCCTAATCAAGTCAAGAACCGAATAATAAATACTTCAAAAAAGCTTCAAAAGATGAAAAGAAACCATTAAACAAAATGAGAAACAAAAGCAATGGAAAACAAAAAAAAAATTGGGCTTTTGAGTTTATAAAGAAAAGAGACTTCAAAGAGACCAAGAAACTATCCAGTTACTGAGTCAAGAAAACTTCGAATTTCAAGCAAAACTTCAACAAAATTCCCTAAGCCAACCATGCTACTCTCGCAGCAGGACTTGTATGAGCAAGAGGAAGACAAGAAACCCAACAAATCAACTCAGCACAATAGCATAAACTTGTGGCAAACACAAACTTCAAAGAATCAAAAAGAGACTCTTCGAGAATTGTGACAAGACCTAGTCAATGAAATCAAGAAAACCAAACGCAAAAACAGGAAAAAATCTCAATGCAAAGCAACTCATAAAGTTAGGAAAAAACAAATGAGCAAAAGCTCTCTGTCCTAAATACTCAGAATAGCCAAGAATCCTCAGAAAAAGATCTTGGTGCTCAAGCTAGAATTGCAAGCACAACAAAAAAATATTTCACCAAATAAGCTAGTCTTTAGACAATTAAGAGAGAAACAGGTACAAAACCACTTTAGACACAGTCCAGAGACTTCAAAGATACTACAGGAACAAGTCACCACAGGCAGACAAGACCAAAAAAGCTTAAAACCAAAGATTTCAAATTTTACCCAGGAAAACGTGCTTTCTCAGTTTTGAAACCAGCGTGCATACACGATTGTGTCAAAGGAAACTCGCGTATACTTGGGTCCCTTTGCAAAAAACAACATGTATATGTGACTGTGTAGAAGAAAAAATGTGCATGGAAAAGTAAATAAGGAAAAACAAAAAAGGTTAAGCCTGATCAGAAGACCAGGTCTTCAGTCTGACTGGAAAAATATTCACTGAACTACAAAAAGTGATAGAGATTGTTAGGAACCCACAAGACAGATGAAACAACCCAAAAGGGAAATCACAAGAATGTGATCCCCAATGGAGTTGTCATTTCTGTTTCGGGAAATAACTCCCTAAAGGTTTTTGGGTCGACAACCTTCACAGATCAGGGGCATACCATTCAAGAATGACTCACTTAACCTATATTTTATGTTAAATACTAGATATAACAAGTTGTAGAACTTACCCAAAATTCCAACGTTTGATGTAGATCCCGCGAAGTACAAAACCCCAGCAACCCTTCATGCTTCGTAACCTAGAAATCAAGAAAGAACGAACATGAAACTCTAGTTGTACAGCATATATAGTCCCTAAATGTCAGTGTAACTCATGTATAATATCATAAGAACAATATCAAACATTCAATTAATGATCATTACACATATATAAAGAGATATAAACATGTGAATATCGAGAAAAAGATGGTTCTCCTTATTATAAATGGCACGTACAGTAATAGAAATGTGGAGAGATCACCTGAATCCTTCCACGGTTTTCGAGCATACCGTCCTCTGGATCCATCTGGCCCTCGCCTCACAAGAATTCTTCCAAGATGTGGGCACACTAGATGTCATATAGGATGATGAGCATCTCAAGGAAACAAGGGTTTCCTGAATATACCTGGGAAGTGCAGGAGGCACGGAAATATCAGACTTGAAATAGGGCTCCAACATAGTATAATATCTATAATTTTCTCTCTCCCTTAGGCCATGCATATGAGGGGCTTTTATACTCCCTCAAAGTAGTTTCAGCAGTTGGAAACAGTTGGGCCACGGGCTGGGGTGGTTGAATTACGGGAATAACCATAAACCCTGCCTCGAAAATAGGGAATTTTATATATTTTTTAATGATTTAAATGGCATACATGGAAAAGTATGAATGGACTCGCGTATATATGTGGAAAATTCTGGGCCTAGTCACGTATGGGTTTTTAGACACTCTTTTTTATGAAGTTGTTCAAATCTGGGGGAAAGGGTGCCCAAGGCCAAAGACACAATCATTAATCACATGAGGGTGAAAAATGATGCTATAACAATAATTCTATATTCTAATGAAAATTCATAAAGCTTTAATGATGATAAATATGTTTCATTTTCAAAAATAAGTGAAGTAGGAACGTTGAACCTGGAAATGATGTTCTGCCACAGAAAGTTGATGGCTTCTTGATCATTCACCTATTTGAGTGGAACTTATTCTATCCATCACGTGAAGTAATTTGTGGTAGTGAAAATGTAGCGTTGTTGCTTTGATGAATGTGGAAATATTTCTCCAATAATATCCAAGCCCCACTATTGAAACACTTATTCCATTGTGACATGTTGTAGTGGGTCTGCTGGCTTCTTGTTTCTATTGGCACACATCTGATAGACCAGAAATTTTTGGATGTAAGCATGAGCATCCTTAAATAATGTGGGCCAATAAAATTGGTCTGCATGATTTTATGTGTTGTTGTGTTGCCTGCAAAGTGCCCCCTAGCTGGTCTTTCATCTAGATCACACAATAACTTCTTCGAATCATGTGCATCCATACACTTGAGAAATACTTTGTTATGGTGATTGTGGAAAAGCACCCCATGCACCAACTAGTAAGATAATTATTTAAGCATTAGTTCCCTCTTTTGTTGTGCAGAAAAATGGGAGGGAACGGTGTCGTGATAAAGGTATTGGCACACGTCTATATACAAAGTATTTGTGCTAGTAGTGGGGGGCTTGCTCGATGATGTACATTTCAATTTCTTCCTCCCACCCTGAAGGATATTCTTCTTATTTTGCATCCACTTACTTTACTGCCAGGAAAAAAATACCATGGCCCTTGATTATGTGAACTAGCTTGATTTCTAGATCATATTCTTGAAAACCAGTCATCCAATTCACTCTCACTTGACCCAAATCTTGTTGAACAAGCTATGATCTGAATGTTGGGTGTATAATAAATATAATACAATGATCCTTCAATAAATAGGGCCAAAAGTGCTTCACTTGCTTCTATACCACATAAGCGTAGAAAAGTGTCAGAAGAAAAGGTGTAGAGAAAATAATCCTTGTTGAAATATGGGTTGTATAACGCGGGTGCTTCTGCGATAGATTGTTTGATACGAGAAAACACATCCTTTTACCTCTTATCCCATTTTTATATAGCGTCCTTCTTCGCCATCTCTTTTATCGGTTTTACAAACTGAGAATAATCGGAGATGAACCTATGGAGGAAGTTGATCTTCCCAAGGAAGGACTACATAGATTTCTTGTTTACTGGGAAGGGAATATGTGTAATTTTTCTGACCTTGTTTGGGTATCCCTTAATCCTATTTTTAGCAATAATGTGTCCCAAGAGATTACCCTCAGACACTTCAAAGATAATTTTCTTCGGACTAAGGGATATCTTGTACTTGCACATCTCTCAAAAATTTTCTTTACATGGCGAATGTGATCTGACCTATGTTTGAAAACACAATTACATCATCGAGATAAACCACTACACACTACCCAATCAATCCATGGAATGTGATGTTCATATATCGTTGAAACATAGCGCTAGTGTTGATCAACCCAAATGGCATTCGCTTAAATGTGAACGTTCCCCACTTCGTTCGGAAGGTGGTTTTGAGCCTATCAGGTTCGCAGACCAGAACCTGGTTGTAGCCTGAATATCCATCAAGCAAAGAAAACATTTTATACCCCGACATTGTTTTAAATATTTGTTCCATGGATGACATGGGGTAGTTATCCTTGTCTGAGGCATGATTGAGATTTCATAAATCGACACATAGACGTATTTTCTCGGACTTCTTTCTAACTGGGACAAATTTGACACCCAGGTGGAGTGCCTCACTTTGTATGTGATCTGAGAATCCAAAAAATTCCTTAAATATTTCTAAATAAGAGGCTCAAGTGTCAAATGTACTTTTCTTAGTTTTTTTTTAAATGGCTTGGCCCCTTATTTTATTGGTATTACATGCTAGATGATCCGTGTGTCATAAGTTTTAAGCTCGTCATATGTCCACACAAACACATATCAGTACTACGTGAATAAGAAGATAAAGGTTGTCTCTCTTGTGGCATAAAACAAGTAAAAATATTGACATATTTCATATCCATATATATTCCTAAGTTAAAATGTTCATGCGACAGTGTGGAACTGCGGGTTTTGGAATTAACACGTCCCCGGAAGCGATTCTACAGGTTATATAACTTCAATAAAGATACCACGTCCTTGGGATGATATTTCCTTTACTCGTGTTCGCTACATCCTACAGTTCCTTTTCATGCTCATCCTCATTGATCAATGCACTTTTGAACACATCACTGTTCGCCATGAAGCACGGTATCTATTGGTCATCATAAAAAATGCATAAATTAGTGATGTTATCGAGGACATATTGTTAGGTCCCTATATTACTAGTGTAGTCCCTTATTGTTGTGAGTGTAGCCCCTTTATTATTATTTTTGTACCCCTATAGTCCCCATATTGTTATTATCGTGCCCCATAAAAGCTCAATATTGTTATTGTTGTGGCCTTACATTATTATTGTTAGGTCAGCTAGGATTATATTGTGGCCCCATGGACTCCTATATCTAGAAAGGATTTTTTTTCATTTGTATCATCCAATAATTTTTCATTTATCTAATGTAAAGGAGGTTTCCCCCCTGAAGAGGCTGATTTCTAAGTCGCTGAACTCTCTTTTCTTCTATTTTGTGAGCTGGTTTCATAACATTTGGTATCCGAGCTTTGGATTCTAGGGTTTCGTTGCTTCAAACAGGTCATCTTGGAAATTTCTTTATAAAATCTTTTTTATGAAGTTTCAGAAGCTAAAAAAACCCATTTGTGCAAAAATCCTGAGGGACTTCCTGTAAAAAATTTATATATTGGTTCGCAATATTTTCAGAGATAGGATTTGTGGAAGTTAGGGTTTTTTTAAGCACCCAAATTTCATCTCAAAGAGGTGACCCTGGGAAAAGCATCATAAATCTCTCTTTGAGAATAGGATTGGAATTCTGTAAAAGGTGGCCACACGTACACAGACTTTAGTTTCCTGTGTATCAGTTTCAAAGTCGAATGAGGAAACAGTGACACGTGGCATGTCGTACAAGTTCACTCTAGTGAACCAATCCATAATTAGGACATTGTGGGAGATTGGGCATAACTTTCTCTTAAAGAATCCAAATCAGGTAAGACCTATGGCATTGGAAAGAAGACTTAGAGGGATAATACAGGACCAAATATCAAATATTGGGTATCCAAAATTGTGTGTATTTTTTTTCGATCTCCTCAAAATCAAGAAAAAGGTGTGTATTTGTTTTTTTAATTGCATAAGTCTTGTTTGAAAATTCAATTTGAAGTGATTCCAAGGGAATATTGAAGCATAGATATCAGTATTGGGTTATAAAATTCCTCCTAAAAATAATTTAGCACCCATTAAGCCCTCATAAAGCTCTAATATGACTCATGAAGAGGAAGAAGTGCAACAAATTTCACTCTCGCAAAAAGTAACCAAAAATGAAATGGAAGATAAGATGGATGTCATGGAAGCTAATATCGATGGTATAGAACAAAACTGAAAGGAAACATGGAATACATGAAGAATGATCTAAAAGCAGACATGGGAGGTTTGAAGGAAGGTTTGACAAAATTATTACAATAATATGATTCCTAATGGTGAAAAGGTAGTATAGGAAATTCATGATGAGAAAAAATTAATTTTAATCATGATTTCATGGACTCGAATGTTGGATTTAAGACCCACCATTTTCCAAATATCGATATGAGGAAGTTTGATGGCAAGGATCCAGTAACATGGATACTACAGATGGAGCAATATTTTTATCTCCATAATGTTCAAAACACACAAAAGGTATGAATTGTAAATCTATATTTAGAACAAAATACATTTGTATGGTATCAATGGCTTTTCTCTCGTAAAATTTTTTTCACTTGGTCAATTTTTACGGAGGAAATGATAGCACATTATGAGGATACAAAGAGAAACACCTTATTTAGCCAATTGATAAATCTCAAAAAAGGGAGTTCAATGGTAGAGCACATTGATGACTTCCAAAAATTAGATATAAGGGTAACTAATATTCCAGGGGAACACAAGATTGATGTCTTCATGGGGACCTTAAAGGATAACATCCAACATGAGGTTCAACTTTAGGAACCTGATTCATTGGAGAAGAGATTCAGGTTGGCAAGAAAAAATGAAAGCAACATATGGCGACAAGGAAGCCTACCACTCACAACTATAAATATGGAAGTGTTGCTACTCCTATACTTCCACAACCTACAAGGTTGACACCACAAAAATTGGAAGAAAAACGAGAAAAAGGGCTTTGCTATAGTTGTGCTAGCAAATACACTACAAGTCATAAGTGTGTTGAGAAGAAATTATTTTACATATACTATGAAGAGGAGGAAGAAAAGGAACAAGATACCTAAAAATAAGAGGATATGCACCAAGAACCAACCCTAGAGGATGAAGAAATGAATCCGACCATATCATGTAATGCATGGCATGAATTACCACTCCTCAAACTCTCAAGATAGAAGGACATTTCAAGAAGAAAAATGTAATAGTGTTGATTGATTCAGGTAGTACCCATAATTTTATTCATTGTCAGGTAGCGAAGGAATTGAATTGCTTCATATACCCAACACGAGAGTGTCAAGTGATGGTTGCAAATGGAGGAACTACAAATTGCTCTGGAAAGTGCCATAATATCAAGCTAACCATGGGGGAATATGTATTGAACAGTACAATGTTGTCCATTCCAATGGATGGTGCTGATGTTGTACTAGGAGTACAATGGTTACAATCTTTGGGGATGGTAGCTTTTAATTTTCAAGGAATTTTCTTGATTTTTTTTTTTCGAAAGGAAAGGAAGTTGAATTACGGGGTATCGCAGGGAATATAGGAAATATAATAAGATCTAATTTCATGAGAAAGATTCTAAAGAAAGAAAAACGAGGCATAATG
The DNA here is from genome assembly GCA_034641835.2 of Pinus albicaulis. NCBI lineage: Eukaryota > Viridiplantae > Streptophyta > Pinopsida > Pinales > Pinaceae > Pinus > Pinus albicaulis. The sequence continues at coordinate 775,047,903 of CM076571.1, read as the reverse complement.
GCACAATTATGCTCACTATAAGTTCCAAGATCAAAATCATCTATTTCTCTAGATATCCAAAAAATATTGGACAATTATTCCAAGTTTTTTGAAACTCCCAAAGGACTCCCACCTATTTGTGATCATGATCATCCTATTCATTTGATTCAAGGAAGTGTTCCTCCAAACATCATGCCTTACATGTATCCTTATGTCCAAAAGAGAAAAACTAAACGTATGATTCCTAAAATGCTAGAGGCTAGTATAATTAAACCTATTCAAAGTTATTTCTCTACTCCAGTTGTATTGGTGCACAAGAAGGATGGATCATGGCGCATGTTCCCATATTATAGGGAGCTCAATAAGGTCACTATTCAAGATAAATTTCCCATTCCTATGATTGATGAATTATTGGATGAATTACATCGAGAAATTTTTTTCACCAATTTGGATCTCCATTCAGTATATCATCAAATTAGAATGAAGACTGAAGAAATTCTGAAAACAACATTTAGAACTCATGAGGGTCATTATGAATTTTTGGTCATGTCTTTTGGCCTTACCAATGCACCTTCTACATTTCAAGGGTTGATGAATTGAATTTTCAAACCCTTCCTTAGAAATTTGTGTTGGTATTTTTTGATAATATATTAATCTACAACAAGACATGGAAGGATCATGTTCAACATGTTGACAGAGTGCTCAAACTATTGGACGAGAAACAACTATATGCAAAAAATTCCAAATGTTTCTTGGGAGTACAAGAGGTGGAATATCCGGGTCATATTGTATCTTGGGAGGATGTTAAGGTGGACCCTAAAAAAAATAAAGCCATTAAGGAATGGAAAGTCCTCACAACTGTAAAGCAGTTGCAATGATTTCTTGGGTTAATAGGTTATTATCACAAATTTGTTAAGAATTATGGGAGAATAGCAGCACCTCTAACAACACTATTGAAGAAAGATGTATTTTCATGGACTCCTGAAGAAACTAAGGCCTTTGAACATCTTAAAGAGGAAATGTGCCAAGCACTGGTCTTAGCTACGCCAGACTTCACAAAAACCTTTATAGTGGAATGTGATGCCTCAGGAAATGGAATTGTTGATGTTTTAATGCAAGAAGAAATACCCATTTCTTTTGAAAGTCACCTAATCAAAGTAAAGTATTTACAAAAATATATTTATGAGAAGGAAATTTTGGTAATACTACATGCACTAAAGAAATGGCGGCCTTACCTAATGCGAAGACACTTAAAGGTAAAAACTGATCATGATAGTCTTAAATACTTTTTTTGAACAAAGATTGTCTTCAGAAGAGCAGCAAAAATGGGTCACAAAGATGTTGGGTTATGCCTTTGAAATCATCTACAAAAAAGGGCAGCTAAAAGTTGTTGCAGATGCACTCTCAAGAAAGGATGAGGATGTGGAAGCATTGATTTGTGCCATTTCTAGTATCCAACCAAATTGGATAACTGAATCAAGGGAGGAATGGAAGAATGACGAAGAAATGTGGACACTCATTCAAAAGTTCCAGCAAGATCCCAGTACATCTGATACATTTAGATGGAAAAATGATTCCTTATGGTACAAAGATCGCTTATATATTTGTAACAATTCCCAACTAAAACAAAATATTATTTTGGAATTGCATACCTCTCCCTTAAGAGAACACTCAGGATTTTTAAAAACTTACCACAGGGTGAAGAAATAATTTTTTTGGGATGGCCTTAAATCTGATATTCAAAATTTTGTGGTAGAATGTTTGGTTTTCTAGCAAAATAAAGTTGAGACAATTAAGACCTCAAGTCTGCTACAACCTTTATCCATTCCAAGTCAACATTGGGAAGAGGTTTCAATGGATTTTATCACAGCTTTACCTAAGTCCGAAGGAAAGAGTGTCATCATGGTGGTAGTTGATAGACTTATCAAGTATGCACACTTTTGTGCATTATCTCATCCATTTAAAGCGAGTATAGTTTCTATTGCATTTATGGAAAGAATTCAAAAGCTACATGGAAACCCAAAGATTATTGTAAGCGACAGAGATCCCATTTTCACTGGAAATTTTTGGACAAAATTATTTTCTTGTTTAGGTACTCAACTAGCTCACAACTCATCTTATCATGCTCAATCCGATGGGAAAACCGAGATAGTGAAAAAATGTTTGGAAGGATATCTTTGTTGCTTTGTATTTGATAAAAAAACACAATGGGTAAAGTGGTTACCTCTGGATGAATGGTGGTATAACACTTCCTTCCACACTGCAGCAAAAATGACCCCATTTATGGAACTTTATGAATATCATCCACTGTCCATCACATCATCTTTAAGATAAATTTATAAGGTTCAAGCAGTGGAAGATCATATCGAGCATCAACAACAAGTTCCAACTCTTAAAGGATAACCTAAATTTGGCATAGAATCGAATGAAACAAGAGGAATATCAACATCGTAGCGAGAGAAGTTTTGATCTATGAAATTGGGTATTTTAATGGCTACAAAAATACAAAAAAATGTTCCTCAAGCAAGCTAAGAAGGATAATAAATTATAGCCAAAGTACTATGGTCCTTACAGGACGTTGCAAAATATTGGTACTATGGGATACAAATGGGAGCTTCATGCTTAAAGAAGGTTATAGGTGACAAATTCCAGTTCAAACAATATTGCCAAAACTTGATGAGGAAGGAAAAATCATATTGGAACCTAAAGAAGTCACAGAAACAAGAACTCAACAGCTACGAAATCAATCAATTTCAGAGTATCTCATCGAGCGAAAGAACTTACGCACTAAATATTCCACATGTGAGGATGAGAATTTTATACAAAAGCATCCAGAACTACTCAAGCATTGAGGGCACCACTTTTTTGAAGGAGAGGGGCATGTTAGGTCCCTATATACTAGTGTAGTCCCTTATTGTTGTTAGTATATCCCCCTTATTGTTATTTTTGTACCCCTGTAGTCCTCATATTATTATTATTGTGCCCCATAAAAGCCCACTATTGTTATTATTGTGCCCTTACATTATTATTGTTAGGTCTGCTATGATTATATTGTGACCCCATGGACTCCTATATATAGAAATGAGATTTTTTCATTTGTATCATCCAAGAATTATTCATTTATGTAATGTAAAGGAGGTTTATGATCTCTCTTTTCTTCTATTTTGTGAGCTGGTTTCATAACACGAATGGTTTATAAATAATTTCTATAGAAAATACGTCCCTTAATGGTGACAACCTAGCAGAAACATTTGCTAATGCATTTGTAGCTATGTTATGCATTCTTGGAACGAACATAATATTAAAAGCTTGGAAATTCTAAATTAAACGCGATACCTCTCATTGATAACTCTTTAGATGAGGTGAAACACAATGTATGGTGTCACATACCTAAGGCACCACAATTTCTGAATGACCTACTACTTTTAAGGATGAAACATTGAGGTTGATGGCTCTTTGTAAGCCCAAGATTAGTGCCTCATATTCAACAATTTTTCTTATGCACTTGAATTCTAAGTGGCTAGAGATCAAATTTTTTGTCTACAATGGGTCTATTAACAAAACCAACTCTAGAGCCTTCCTGTGTCTTAGAACCATAAAAGTACATAGTCATGAACTACACTAGTATTAGTGCTACTACTACTAACTGTACAAAGGTCATTTGCACCAATTGGAATAGGAAGGGGCTCCAACTGTGTTTGTGTTGGGACTAACACCCTAGGGTGGTTTCTAGGAAGAAAATTTTGAAAATGAGTTCTGTGAAATCCACTAGTTCGTTGTGTTTTTTTAAGGGAGTAACATTAAGTTTCATGTATCTTTCTCAATCCACCCGAATATGGTTGTTTTTGGCCTTATATGGAAGCCATAAGTGTCACCAGTCTATAGAAAAGTATCCTTGTAACTTAATTGACCAGTCTCTGCTTAACAATAGTCTGTATGCCTCCAGTATATCCACAATCACTATGTTTATTCATTGGTGAACTCATCTATCGAACGATAATCGAATGATCACATCTATGATTTCACCAACCACGTGGACAAGATTCCCATCCAACTGAATGATCTGTGCATATTTTTTACTCCATTCTTCATTGATTTTGTTTGCAATAGATAATGGCATTACATTCACTAATGCACCAAAATCAACCAAGAAATTATGTGCATTGAAATTGATAATTTCAAACATTAAGAGAAAGGAAGGACATAGTGTATTCACTTCCATTGTTAAAGAATTAAGTATTGATTTGATGGAACGAGAAGACGTACATGATCCCTTGTCTGAATGGGAATTATTACCTACAGAGGATTTCCCAATTTTACATAAGAGAATGCCCCGCTGGCTTGTGATATTTGTTAACTCAAACACTGAAATAAATTTTTGCATGAACCTTCTTCATATCTTCAACTATGTTATAGTGTAGAGCAGGAAGGGAGGTCGAAGTGTCTGGGGAAGTGTCATGACTTATGATTTTCAGATAAATTCTCTTTTATTTTCTATTTGCAGAAGTGATTTTTGTTGAGTCCGCTTTCCTAGACATGTTATGAGTGTTCAGCATTGATTTGAATGGTGGAATGATTTTCCTTAACAAGCCTTCTTTTATTTTATGCTTCGTCAACTCTATTGTAGTGGCCAACCCTTGGCTTCTTAAATTATATCAGTTAGTTTTCTTCTGGGATGGAGGGTCACTCAAAGGTTGTTTCTCAATTGTACTCTTTTGGTTTGTAAGTATGTAATTTAAAATGTTTATTGTATGCCCAACACTCGGAGTTTCATCGGTGGCAGCATTTTATTCCTTTTCTTATTCAGGCTTTTTATGCGCATTAGCAAGCACCACATCGTAGAGATGCATAGCAAGAATGTTGATATGAAAGTATTGTATTAGTTTTTTGTGCTAAGTGTCTTTTCAATTATAAAACATGTACAATTTGTCTCCATTTGTTTGCTTAAGGAATGAGTAATTTAACCATGAAACATAGATGAATTTTTGAGCTTTAAGAATGTAAATAAGCCTAAATAACACTGAACAACAGTGTATCATAGAGAAATAACATCACACATAAGTTTTACACAGCAGGCATGATGAAACAGTTAACCCCTCCTGGGCTACATCTGATGGTCCATCTCCCAATGGCATGTCCCTCTTTTTCATTATGCTAAAAATTGCAAATACATGTGTTTACAAGCCTCCAATGGTTGTTTTCTCTGCACCAGTGGCTCCATAATTCTCAAATTATTCTAGGTAGACTCTTGTTTCACCCAAATTGGTCGAAAATTGACCTCCCTAGCCATTTTCCCAATTACTCCTACAAAACCTCCAATAAAAGTGGAGAACTGCACTTGTCTGTGGTTAAAAATAGCAATTTCCCCATAAATTTGGAGGCGCGCTTTAACTTTGTCAGTTATAAACCATTGGCATTAAATCTGGTGGTTAGGGGTGGGGTGGTCACAAGCCGACCCTCCCTATAAACCCCGCGGTTTAACATTAAAACTTTGTGTAAACATTGGAGCAGAACCTAGTGTGAAGTTGGAGTTCCATTAACCATTGCATGGGTGGTTAAACATGTGATCATATTAAAAGAAGACCGCTGGTTATACAACATTTGTTGTCAGGTTAACTCATAACATGTGACCACACATTCATAGCCGTCGGTGTCACAATTTTGGAACCGTAGAATTAACATTTGACAGCACCATGTGATATGGTTTTAAAGACCGCCAGAGGTTATGGTTTGGTTAGCCACCGGTTCAACTTTGATGTCATGGTATCACATGTGACCACAACGGTTAGAACCCCATTGCTTGATTGGGGCTAACGGCGGTCCCCCCCACCAATTTGCCAACCATTACACTTTAAATACATGAGGAGAACTATAGTGGTAAGCAACACTTGGTAGCATAGTTGGTCAAAACCCATGCGGGCGTGCCAGAGGTCACGAGGTCGAACCCCCTAGACCAAAACATAACTTTTCACAGCCATACAGGGGACACGTGGAAGCCTATGGCCTGTCCACGTGTCACCCATCCAATGGCCCATAGGAATTCGTACCAAAGCACATCAACGATCTAGAAACTGACACTTTGCGAAACCTGGTTGGATAAGGAAAATGGAATATTCCCAGAATATTCTATTTTTTCTAACTGTACCTGCATGTTTACTTTGCCTCCCAGTCACTCCTGTCACAAAATTTTTGTTGTTTAGGAAAATGACCAAAATGTGATATCTCCCTCATTTGACATTGGTTTTTCAAACCATTCACAACGTTGAAATCGCAATGATGAGATATACCCAGTCACTCGGGTTTGGAACAGTTTCGAGCACTTCCAAGTTTGAGAAAAATACATGATCTCCTAATCACACCTCCCCATTGGGAAGCTTTTAGGCCCCAAAAGACTTTAATTACCTCTTCAGTAGATGAGGGTACAACTCCATCACCTTTCCAACTTCCATTCACCTTGCCTTGCTTGGCTTACTGCCTTTGAGCCCAACTCGAAGGTAGTTGACACTTCCCCTCTTAGATGTTCTTGTCATCCTGTCAAGGATGGTATCCTCCTTGAGCTCATCTAGAAATTTTGGAAAGAAATCTTCTATAGATGGAAGCTAAACATCACTCCCTTGATCATAAATCAAAGGAGGCTCATACAAACGCAAATTTTCAACATTGACAACTAAATACATTTTCATCTATGAAAGAAATTCAAGTTGAAATGCATTATTACCAACTTGCTTGATGATCTTGAATGTACCATAGCAAATGGGTTCGAGCTTCTTGAAACTTGTGATCAACTCTATGTTTGTCATGCCTCTCCTTGTATTTTCTTTGACTCTTCTCAAGTTGTTCTCGAACTTGTTGATGAATAATATGAATTTTCTCAATGAACTTTCGAGCCTTGTCAATATCACTATGCCCATCAATGGCAACAACCTTCTCAAAGATGAAGTCTAATGGCGATTTCGGCAAATACCCAAAGCAGGCTTCAAAAGGTGAAGTATTTGTAGAAGAATGCTTTGTCTGGTTGTAACCGTGTTGAATGTAATGCAGTTGTTCATCCCACAACTCAGGATGTTTTCTACAATATCATATCAATAGATGCACAATGGCTCTATTCACCACGTCGGTTTGGCCATTAGTTTACGAATGAAAATCAATAATCTTTTTCAACTTTGTGTCCACCATATTCTAAATATTGGACCAAAATTCCCAATGAACCTAGAATCCCTATCACTAACAATAGAAGTTGGCAATCTATAATGAACCCATACATGTTGAAAATAAAGTTCAGTATTTTGTTCAGCAGTTATGGTTTTCTTACATGGCATAAGTATACACATTTTACTGAATCTATCCACAACTACAAAAATATAATCATGTTTTTTTCTTGACATATGTATACCTCCAAAAAATTCCATGGAGACACTCTCCCATGGCCTTGATGGTACCAGTAGTGGTGTGTACAACCCAATCTTCCTATTGCTAGGCTTGTTTTTTGCACACATAGAAAAACCTCTTATAAAACGTGACACACTATCTATCATGCGAGGCCAATAGCAATACCTCTGTAGATGCGCCACTATTTTTCTTACCCCAAAGTGTCTAGAAATAAGAGACGAATGAGCCTCTCTCATGACACTAAGTCTCTCTCCTTGTGGTATACACAGCTTGTGCAAATGAAACAGCAAATTTTTATGCATGTGATAGTCATTTTCCTCAACTTGATTCCCTTCACTCAAACTAGCATACACATTTTGAAAATCAGCATCATGTGCATATTGTTCTATGTAACTCTCATGTACAATAGAATAATTTTTAAGTAAAGTAGAAGAAATTATAATTGGCCTTGAAAGCATATCAACAACTTTATTGAAAATACCTTTCTTGTACCTTATAGCCAAGTGAAACTGTTGAAGAAATCCCATCCACCTGAAATGTCATGATTGCTGCAATTTTCTTTGTGACTGTAAGAACTGTAATGGTTGGTGATCGGTATGTATAATCGTCTCTTTACCCATAAAGTAGTGTTTCCACTTCTTGACGCTTTGTACCAACACATACAGATCTTTGTCATATGTAGGATAATTAGTTACAACACCATTTAATGTTTCAGAATGAAAATCAATAGGCTTACCATGCTGCAAAAGTACTGTGCCCATGGCATAATCACTAGCATCGGTTTGTATCTTGACTGGCTGTCTCAAATTCGGTAATGCAAGGACTGGAGCTGAGCTGATCTTGTCTTTTAAAGCTTCAAAAGCTTGATGTTGTTTGCCTCCCCATTGGAAGCCTTTCTTTACACTTGTCACAGCATGCATAGCAGCTATTAAGGTAGAAAAGTTAGCAATAAACTTTCTCCAATACTGAGTTGTCCCTAAGAAAATTCTTACCTTGGTTACTATTTTGGGAGTGGGCCAATTCACAATGGCTTCCACTTTAGAAGGATCAATTCTCAACTCGCCTCCTCCTACAATGTGTCCCAAATAAACCAGAGAAGTATTTTTGAACTCACACTTTGACATCTTAAGAAATAATTCCTCTTTCTTCAAAACATCAAGCACCCTTTTCACATGCAAGACATGTTCTTCTCTTGTTTTTCTAAAAATGAGTATATCATATAAATACACAATCACAAATTCATCAAGAAATGGACGCAAAACATTATCCATAACACGCATGAAAGTTTTCGGTGAATTACAAAAACCAAACGGCATAACCAACCACTCAAAGAGTCCTTGTTTGGTTTGAATGCAGTCTTCCATATATCACTTTCTGCAGTTCTTACATGATGATATCCACTTCATAAATCTAACTTAGTGAAAAAAATTTCTTCTTTCAGCTGATCAAGAAAATCATCTATCCTTGGGAGTGGGTATTGTTTCATTACCTTTATCTTGTTCAAAGCTCTGAAGTCTACACACATGCGCCAAGTCCCATATTTCTTCCGAATCAAGACTATGGGTGAACGGCATGGCGAAGTTCTTGGCCTTATGAGTCCCTTTTCCACCATTTCCTTGATTTGCCTCTTAATTTCAACATTCTCCATTATCAACATGTGATACATGTCGATGTCTGGAAGAGGACAATCTTGTTGCAAATGAATCTCATGTTGAATCTCCCTTTTTGGAGGCAATCCTATTGGCTCCTGAAACATCTCATGATGTGCATCAACTACATCATATAAATCTAATTTCAACTTAGGATCACAATCCTCAAATGATTCATGATTAACATTATCTTTAGGCTTAATCATTGGAAGAAAAAAATTCTTACTTGAATTCACCAGCCTCTTTACCTGTCCAGCATTTACCATTGCAATATCTGTCTTCTTGCAATGTGCTCTAACAATGTACTCCTTGCCATCTCTGAATAAATGGTATTTGTTCTCATGGCGATGGAATACTACTTTCCTATCATACAAGTAAGGACTACCCAACACAATACCTGTAATATCAAGCGGAACCACATCTAATTCAATTGTGTCAAAAAAATGTGCAATTATTGCAAAGCGCAATATGCACTTCTTTGAAACTTGTAAATTTGCATCCTTACAAATCCACCCAAGTGGATATCGTTTTGGATGTGGAATGGTCTAAATATTAAATTTATTGACCAAGTCTTCAGAGATTAATTTTTCTTGTGACCCACTGTCAAACAGTGTGTCAATCTTGTATGTTTGGATATGACCCTCACATGAAATAGTTCAATTCTCTCTTCTTCATTTGGAGCTTGTATGTGACAGTTTGATGTACTAGTACTGGGTTTTGTTTCAATTTATTTCCCCTTCATGTTCTTTAATCCCATCGCTGTAATTTTAGATTCATCACCTAAATCCTCTCCTAAATCATGTTGAGTCGTAGCTGCAATTTTCTATTTCCCTTTTTTATTTTGATGTTTGGGCCTCTTTTCAGGATGTAACTTCCAACAATTTTTCTGTTCATGACCTTCTCTTGAACAATGTTTACATACCACTTTTTCTCCCTATTTCTTGACAGATGCATTCTTTTTTCCCTTACCTTTTGAGGTCTTCTCTTTTTTTTCCCCTTAGAAGGTTTCTTCCTACCCTCATCAGTAATTTTTTTCCCTCTAGCTTCTAGATGTGTGGCCTAAACACAAACTTCATCTAAGCTTGTATGGTTAAAAATGAGAATGGTATGTTCTTAGGTAGCTATGTAAGCCTCCTATGTACTTGAGCAAAGTATCTTGGCTCTGCAAATCTACCCCGAATAAGAGAGCTCTTCTCCTAAATTCTTGGGTATATTCTTGCACATTCTGTCCTTTCAATTGTCTAAATTTTTCCAGTTCATTATGGCTTTCTACATATGATCTAATGGATAAAAATGTTGTTTTATTGCAGTAATGAAATCATTCCATGATAGGATAATCTTACCATGCTTCTTGATCTCCTCCTTTGTCTTGGCTTCCCACCAAACAAGTGATGCACCTTCCATTCTCAATGAATCTAGTTGGATTTTGGTATCATCATCATGAAGGTTCTGAATTCTAAAATAGACCTCCAATTGCCTAATCCAACTATCAAGATTTTCTGCATTGACTTCACCATTAAACATTGGCAATTCAAACTTAACATCAAGTTTTAGAAAAGGACTTTTACCAATGTTCTTTGACTTGTGTGGCTGGTGTACTGAAGATGAAGTAGATGATGATGATGATGAGGGTGAGGATGGTGACTTTCCACTGCCTCCATTTCCTCCATTTCCCTCCTTTGATTTATCTTCATCATTTTGACCTCCTGATGATCCTTGACCTTCCTTGTGAAGTTTGGATCCTTCTCCTTCTAGTCTCTCATTCCTTTCTTGATAAAGGACTCTCACCATCTAAGTCATGTCAAGGAATGCTTTCCTGAACACTCTTTCTTCTTATTTGGGATCCACCTCTTCATGGATTTATTCTTCCTCTAGAGGCATTCTTAATGTTGCTTTTGCTTCTTTTGGAGGTGAACTAGGTGGTGGAGAATGTGGCAATCTTTCCCTCCTTTGTTGTAGCTCACTTTGAGAACCTCTTGCTTCCACCAATTTTCCTTCTCCTCTCTTAAGCTTGAGCCTAGTAAGCATGTGAACACTTGCAAACAATTAAACAAATCTTTGCACACAACAAAAACAGAGAATAAAATCTAGCTCTGATACCAACCTGATTTGAAAGGACTGTATTAGTTTGTTGTGCTAAGTGTATTTTCAGTTATAAAACATGTACAATTTGTCTCCATTTGTTTGCTTAAGGAATGATTAATTTAACCATGAAACATAGATTAATTTTTGAGTTTTAAGCATGTAAATAAGCCTAAATAACACTTAACAGAGTGTATAACAGAGAAATAACATCACACATAAGTTTTACACAGCAGGCATGATGAAGCAGTTCACCCCTCCTGGGCTACATCTACTAGTCTAGCTCCCATTGGCATGTCCCTCTTTATCAATATGCTCAAAATTTCAAATACATGTGTTTACAAGCCTATAATGGTTGTTTTCTCTACACCAGTGGCTCCAGAATGCTCAAATTAGTCTAGGTAGACTTTTTTTTCACCCAAATTGGTCGAGCATTGACCTCCCTAGCCATTTTCCCAATGACTCCTACAAAACCTCCAATAAAAGTGGAGAGCTGCACTTGTCTATGGTTAAAAATAGAAATTTACCCATAATTTTGGAGGCGCACTTTAACTCCGCTAGTTATAAGTCGTTGGCATTAAATCTGGTGGTTAGGGGTGGGGTGGTCACAAGCCAACCCCCCATAAACCCTGCAGTTTAACATTAAAACTTCACGTAAACATTGGAGCGAAACCCGGTGTGAAGTCGGAGTTCCACTAACCGTTGCATGGGTGGTTAAACATGTGATCATATTAAATGAATACTACCATTTGTTACAGGTTTCGTTACCGTCAGTTATACAACATTTGTTGTCAGGTTAACTCATACCATGTGACCACACATTCATAGTCGTCGGTGTCACAGTTTTGGAACCATCGCATTAACATTTTACCGTACCATGTGATATGGTTTTAAAGACCAGTAGATTTTATGGCTTGGTTAGCTGCTAGTTCAACTTTGATTTAACAGTATCACATGTGACCACAACAGTTGGGGTCGCCGGTGAGTTGGGACCATTGGCGAACACCACCCCCCCCCCCCCCCCAATTTTCCAACCATTACACTTTAAATACATGCAGATAACTATAGTGGTAAGCAACACTTGGTAGCACAGTTGGTCGAAACCCATGCAAGCGTGCCAAAGGTCACAGGGTCGAACCCCCTGGAGCCAAACATAATTTTTTACAATCGTACAGGGGACACGTGGTAGCCTCTGGGTTGGCCACGTGTCACCCATCCAATGGCCCACAGAAATTCGTACCAAAACACATCAACGATCCAAAAAATAACACATGGTGAAACCTAGTTGGTTCGAGAAAATGGAATATTCCTGGAATATTCTATTTTTGTTGACTATACCTACATGCTAACTGGGCATCCCAGTCACTCCTGTCACAAAATTTTAGTTGTTTAGGAAAACGATCAGAACGTGATATCTCCCTCATACGACATCAATTTTTTGAACTATTTGTAGCACCGGAATTGCAACGATGAGATCTACCCAGTTGCTTAGGTTCGGTACAGTTTAGAGCACTTTCAATTTTGAGCAAAATACATGATCTCCTGATCAAACGTTCATGGTGTGTCTCCAATGTGGGCATATTTTCTCGGAATGATAAGCTTGATGATATGAAAAATATGTATCCATATCCAAACCTTTGTAATTCAACACGACGTTTGAGTTCTGAACAAAATTTTTTAGTTGGTTATTGTTGCTACCTAAATTTGTAATCCTTTTGAGCAAGTTGAATCACAAAGGCTTGCTCTGTTAGTAAATAATTTTCATTGATGTCAATATGAGCACTGATGAAGGCCATGATGACATGGATGATTGTTTAATGTCACACTTGGAACCCTAATGAAGATACCCTTACCATTATCCTTGCTCCAATGACCTTATGCATGAAGAATCCTAAAAACCCCAAGGTTTGTACTACAATTCTAGAAAAGACACAAGAAAAATATTTGTATTAACATTTATAGACATAATATTAAAATGAATATTTCACTAGATTTTATAGGACTCTTTCCCCTTTCCAATTAGCCCTTACTCATCCTCTAACTCCCATTATTCTAAAAGAAAAATATTTTTTAAGATGATGTCATATTCTTTACCCTAGCCGACTTAAGCCCACTTATACTAGTTGGACTTACCTCCAAAGATTCGTGTACCTTCATTATATATATATATATATATATATATATATATATATATATATATATATATATATATATATATATATATATATATATATATATATATATATATATATATATATATATATATATATATATATATAAGTGTTCGTACTCCTCCTTTCATCATCCATCCATTCGGTGAATATCATTTAGAGGATAACACAACAAGAAGTTCACAACTAGTGAACTAAAGGAGGTCGAGGAGAAAGAGTTTAAGTTAAATTTGACATTGGGTAATCATTAAAAACCTCATACTAGAAGGAGTAACATAGTAGCACCTAAGAATAGAAGGAGTGAGATCTTGATACCTCACATAGTGGCTCAGATCTGTTGAAATGGCAACAAGAAATGGCACCCAAGGGGGCTTTTGATTTAATTTTCTCTTAATTAAATTAGAAAATAAATAGTAATTTCATCTCATAACAACTTGTATAAGTTAAATAAGTCATAAATAATGATTTAGCTTAGTAAATTTGAGTTGAGGGCCATAGAGGAGGCATGTAGAGTTCTCCCGTGATTTAAGGGAGTCCAGTTACAATTATTTATGAGTTGTAATTAGTTATCTCAATTAATTGAGTTAAAATCAGTTTAACTAGTTCTAACTGAGAGATGGGCTAGAGATAGGTCCATCGAATTAAATATGATTTAATTCACAATGATTAATCAATCAGTTAACTAAAAATTCACTATAAATATTTGTTTCATGTCAGTTCTAAGGAAGGCCGAGTCGAGACTGAGGTATGGATGATAACTATCAATTGTATAACTAGAAAATTATACATGTTATTTATAGAGTCATGTGGAAGCCTATGATGCATTGTGCAATCAATTCCAAGGAATTTCCTATTTAATAGGGTGAAAATTCTTTCTGAGCAGAGGCTAAGAATTGGTTCAAGTATTTGACTATTTTTTCCTAGATGAGAGTGAGACATTTGGAAGAGTGCAAGAGTTTCTTGGTGAGAGAAAGCATTGTATTGTTTCACGGTTTTGACTTTATAAAATATGCAGATATTGGGGTTTTAGGTAGTGTGATTTTCCCAGATACATATTGTGTTGTGTGATTGATTTACTTATTTCTCTTACTTGTTATGTGATTGTGTGATCATGTTTTGTTTTCGCAAATTGTAGAAGGATTCAGTTTTTTTTTTTGTACATTACAATATCATATTAAATCCCTTGGTTAGATTTTATACATGGTATCAAAGTGTCAGGAATCACAATAGAAGAGAAGAAATTGATTTTGTGTTGAATAGGTACATTGAATTTTCAAACTCATTCTTCGGGACCAACAACAAATCAATATGTCTTTCAATGGCTTGACACTAAAATATGCACTCGAGGGAAATTAGAATTACATAGCATGGAAGGACAGGATGGAGGTAGTGTTGGACAACAACAAACAGAAGGGATTCATTGACATTGATACTCCACAACCCGTTGCAACAAATTATCAACAACTTGATGCATGAAAGAAGAATGTGGAAAAGACGAGAAGGATCTTGTTATAGGGAGTTCGAGATCATTTTTTCTTGAGTCTCCATGGAAAGGAAACTCCATATGAAATGTGGAAGGCCTTGATAAATCTGTTTCAGAATAGCAGTGACCACAGGAAGATGGCGCTAAAAGACAAGCTTAAGAAGATCAAGATGAAGAAGGGTGACAAGATCCAAAAATACTTGACGAAGTTCACTCAATGTTGAGATGAGCTTAGAAGTGTTCGAATCATTATTATTAATGATGATTTTGTAAGCCTAGCTCTTCTAGGACTTTCCAAGAGTTTGCATAGTTAACAAGTCTCTGTGAATGGGTGGGAGAAGCTACCATATTGGGAACGATTATGGTCTGATTTGGTACAAGAATAAATTTGGTGGAGCAACAGAGATGGATCCTCATTAAATACTGATGATGAGGAGAACTGTGCCTTGGCTATAAATGTGAAGAAAGGAAAAGGGAAGGCATCCCATTCCAAATCCGAGAGAGAAAAGGCAGGCAATATGCGAGACTTGTCAAAGGTAAAATGTTTCAACTGTCATGCGCATGGAAACTATGGCAGAAATTTTCCACAAAAGAAGAACAATAAGAAGGCCTCAGGAGGAGCAACAGGTGAAGCATTGACTTCACAGTTTGATTTGGACGTCACCCTCATCACATGCATAGTTTCATTGAAGCAACATGCGAAGCATTGGATTCACAGTTTGATTTGGAATTCACCCTCATCACATTCATGGTGTCATCGGTGATGGGTTCTTTGTGGTATCGAAAACAAAGCATTATTCAGTAACTTTAAGGAGAAGGATTTCCATATGCACATCGAGATGGGTGAAAACAGGAGGTATATAACTACCATTGTTGGTACATTTAATTTCCAGAGCGAGTCAGGTAATCCGCTCACTTTAAAATATGCCATGTATATTCCTGATTTAAAGAATAATTTGGTAAAGAATAATTTGGTTTCTATTGCTATGTTGGAAGATCATGGATATGATATGATATTTAGTGAAGGAAAGGAATTCCTTCGTCACAAAGCCATAGGACAGGTGAAAAATATTAGGGTTCGAGTAAATAATCTATACAAACTAGATGTAAAATACTACACAATATTAATCACTAAAGCAGAGAGGGTGGGGAGTTGAGACATCGGTGAGTTATGGCATAGGATGTTGGGCCATCTACACCACAACACTTTGAAGATCATGCAATAGATTTCTACAGGACTTCAAAAGGGTTCACCTAAGT